>OY744549.1:51207687-51277687 GCA_963556195.1 Sepiola atlantica
ATGCTAAATTTGTGAAAGATGGGTGTTTGTGCCCAAGTAAGCGAACAGGTCGCCCTTCAACTTCAGAAGATGCAGTTGAGCAAGTTCGGACAGCCTTTCAGCGGAGCCCCCGTAAATCAGTGAGAAGAGCCAGCAGGGAACTTCAGCTTGCTCCAGCAACTGTCTGGCGTGTCTTAAGGAAACGACTGCAAATGGTACCTTACAAGCTCAAGTTGGTCCAAAAGTTGAAGGACACTGATAAGCCACTTCGCCGTGACTTTTGCATTGCAATGCAAGAGAAGTTGGAAGATAACGGCTTTGATGACCGGCTTGTTTTTAGCGATGAGGCGACCTTCCATCTGAATGGCAAAGTTAACAAGCATAACACTCGCATATGGGGTACTGAGAATCCTCATGAACTTCTTGAGCACGAGCGAGATTCACCAAAAGTGAACGTGTTTTGTGCAATTTCCAAGAAAGGTGTCTATGGACCGTTCTTCTTTGAAGAGGCAACTATCACTGGTGAATCCTATCTCAACATGCTGGAAGACTGGTTAATGGCTCAGTTGGAACAAGCAGAATCTGATGACTTCATTTTTCAACAAGATGGTGCACCACCACACTGGAGTCTTAGAGTAAGGCAGTTTCTTAACACAAGGCTGCCTGGTAGATGGATTGGGAGATCTGGGCGAGGTGATGACGTTCTCATGCCCTGGCCTCCTAGGTCTCCAGATCTTACCCCGTGTGACTTTTTCCTTTGGGGCTTTGTCAAGCAACAAGTCTATGTGCCGCCCCTTCCAAGAGATATTGACGAACTAAAGGCTCGAGTAACGGCAGTTGTGGGAACCATTGACGTCAAGATGCTGGAACGCGTTTAGCAGGAAATGGACTATCGACTAGATGTCTGCCGTGTGACGAATGGTGCTCATATTGAGCAACTTTGAAGATTACCCACAAAACTTGAAACTTTAACCTTTCCAACGGTACCAATTTCATTTTTCAACTACTAATAGTTTTTGAGTTATTAAAATTCGTTATGTTCCCAAGACTTTTGAAACACCCTGTATTATTTTTATCATTTCTTCATCAATTACTTTCTATGCTGATGAGAGCCAGAGGTTTAACCTTCTGTGCTCGAAACCGTTGGTCCATATGTTGTATTAAATTTCTGTATATGAATTCTTGTCATGGAATCCGGTATAACCAATAGACCACATGAAAAATATACGATAAAATAGTTAACTGCTCAATTGGGGAAATGGGAATCAATGTTCTTCATTTCTTTTTTTAACTCAACTTTTGAGAAATAAAGGAAAACTATGATTGAACATTTGGATATCTGTGTATCTCATATAGATATCAAGTGTTAGCCCCAGGAAGGGGGCCCCTTGATTTCTGAGAACTTCTACCGAAGTAAAATGAAAAAAAAACGAGTATTATATTATATGGTACTACTCCAGGATTTGCGCTTAATTTCCGTGACTGCTCGGCAGCAGCGAGTCGACAGCTCGCAGAAGCGTCCGAGACCTGCCGAGTTGAAAACAAGGCTGTAATCTCCAGCAAAAACAGAAAGATAAGAAAGAAAAAAAAAGTATTATATTAAATTATTTTTATCATTTCTTCACCAATTACTTTCTGTGCTGATGAGAGCCAGAGGTTTTGCCTTCTGTGTTCGAAACCATTGGTCCATCTGTTGTATTAAATTTCTGTATTAATAAATAAATTGGGTGACAGAATTAATTAGAAACCGGAATTAATTACAAATCTAAATATAAACATACTTTACAAATTTCTTTAAAAAATATGATAAATATACTTTACAAATTTCTTTAAAAAATATTATCATATTTTTACGAATTTTCTTAAATGATAAAATATACTACAAATTTCTTTAAAAAATATGATTAATATACGACTTTACACATTTCTTTAAAAAATATGATTAGTATACGACTTTATAAATTCTTGATGATAAAATGAAATAAAACTTTCTTTTTTTTTTAATTCGTACAATATAATTTTGCAAATGAAAGAAATAAAATGAGATTTATTAGTTGAATAACAAATAAAATTGATAAATTAAGTCCAAGTTGTAATTAATTTCGAGTTGTAATTACTTCCGGGTTGTAATTAATTCCGAACCCCATTAATGGTCAGATGGATCTGTTTGGTGAGGCCTGAACAGTACGTTTCTTTTGAATCCCTGCTCTCACAGGTCGACTTGAAAAGCCTTGCGGACATCATGCGGAAGAACAGACTGCGTTGGTTGGGTCACATTGAGCGTAGCGATGGCTGGATTGCTAAAGTCCGAAAGTTGAATGTGCCAGCAGAGAACATCACCACTGGCAGACCCAAGTTGACTTGGGAGGACGTAGTCAAACGTGATAGGAAGGCCATGGGTATGGATTCCATCAAACCTTGCCAAAGACAGGAGTGGAGAGGAAGACTTAGATTTCGAGACTAGACAATCAGGCCCCACCCTCATCAGAGGATTAATTGTGGCCTGATTCAACAAATAAACCGGTTGATGATGATGATGATGATGATTAAATTATATATATGAATAAAAAAAAAATAAATCCGAAAAGATTGTAAGATGTAATTAATTTCAAGTTGTAATTACTTCTGGGTTGTAATTAATTCCGAACCTTATTAAATTATATATATGAATAAAAAAAAATAAATCCGAAAAGATTGTAAGTATATGTGATGTCTCTTGTTGCAGGCGATTGGATCGAGGAATCTCCTGATGTCTGCGACCAAACAACGCGAGGAAGAGCAGATTCAGTTGATGGCGTTGATTAGAGAAAAGAAAATGCAGATGGAACGGTAAGGAGTTTTATTTTTATAGTTTTAAATCAGTTTTTGATTCGTAAGCAAGTGAAATCGCTGGCTACCATTTGTGATAATACAAAGTCATCCATTAAAAAAAAAAAAGAAATTAAGTACTCTTCTTTGGTACTGTTGTCGATAGCCTAAAGATTAAAAGTGCCAACTTCTGTAAAAAGAGTTGAGTTTCGATCCCGGCCTGAAACATTGCTGGTTTAGCCACACTGAAAAGCTGTGATACAGCAAAACCATTCGTGGATGACTATATATATATATATATATAATATCTATCTATACATATATATATGTATGTATATATATGTATGTATATATATATATATATGTATATATATATATATATATCTAGGCAGCATCTTTTCTTGAAGGCAAGTATTGTTAAATATAACAGACAACTTATGTCTGGATATCCTTTCGTAGATCCTTTCAATAGTCCGAATCAGAATCTTAGTTTCGGGGGGGAATTGGCCGATGAATCTGCAATAGTTTTTATGTGTGTCCCAAGTACTTTCAGATCATCCGGGTCCATCTTCAGGGGAATGAGGATAGTCAGGTAAAGACCATGTGTTCGTATTAAAGATGTTTTTGGCGGGAATTATATAATAAGTACGAAACTATAGTTAGCGTTATAGACATTTTAGTCTATTATTATTGGTATTAAAGTTAATTCTGTTAATTACGGGCTTTTTTGATTTTTTATATATAGGGCTTCTAATATATGGAGTTTTTGTTTGTTAGTACTATATTCTAAGATTTTGGTATTTTCTACTAAGAGTTTTCTGAATTCTGATCGGGGGCAGGGATGGTCGTTAGTTAAGTTTTGGGCTATGGCACTAGTATCCGACAAATGCATCGTCAATCTCCTCGACAAAGTCGTGGTAGTCAAACCTATGTATGTTTTTTTCTTGGTTGGTTTTTCTAAAGTGTTCCGATGTTGAAAAAGGAAACCAAAAAATATTATTTGATATTTTAATTTTTTTTGCTCGAAACGGCCGCAGGTTCTGAGCCGGCTGCCAACACATTTTGTACTTGTGTGATGTTTTCTTCAGACAAATCATCCTGAGGAAGTCTTATAATAAAGACGAAACGTTGATGAATACATTAATCATATTTTTTGGTTTTTCTTTTTCAATTTCCATATATATATATATATATTATATATTTATGCAAACATTGTTAAAAATAACAAAATTTGTCTGTTTAATTATACCAATACAACATTAAATGTATAATTAAACAGACAAATTTTGTTATTTTTAACAATGTTTGCATAAATGAGAAAATGCTGCCTAAATACACACTATATATATATATATATATATATATATATATAAGTTAGGTATGTGTATATGTTTATATATTTTTATGTACAGTATTCACTCTTAAACTAATTAACCGATCATTATGAATTTTGGAACACAGCTATTCGGTATAAGGGTGGGTAATGTGGGCTTTTTCTATCTCTCTCTTTCTTTCTCTCTTTCTTTCTCTCTCTCTCTTTCTTTCTCTCTTTTTTTCTCTCTCTCTTTCTTTCTCTTTTTTTCTCTCTCTCTTTCTTTCTCTCTTTTTTTCTCTCTCTCTTTCTTTCTCTCTTTTTTTCTCTTTTTTTCTCTCTCTCTTTCTTTCTCTCTCTTTCTCTCTCTCTCTCTTTTCTCTCTCTCTCTGTTTTTCTCTTTCTGTCTCTCTCTTTCTCTCTCTCTCTCTCTTTCTTCTCTTTTTCTTTTTAACATTAATTTTACACACCCAACGTCTGAACTTGCTCCACGTTGTAACGCATACTTTTGTCTTTCTTTACAGACTACGGATCCAACACGAAGCACTTTTGAAGCAAGAATGCGATCAAAACGACTTCATTGAGCAGTTTATGCTGCAAAATTAACAGCAAATTTTGAAAATGTTGCGAAAAACCCCCCCAAAAAATCAAAGACTGCATAGAAGGCTGACCGATAAAACGGCGCTTCTTCAAAATCATGCTGCCATAAAAAATTTAAAAAATGTCTTATTATTTTTTGAACAGGACAAGTTTTGGAGTGAATTCTCCAACGGTCACGTTGCATTTTGATAACAAACACAGTTTTTTTGTGTTATTTTTTTTTTTTACATTTTACTTATTAAATGATAATTAACAGTGTGAGTGGAAGTGAAACCTGGCCAGTGAGGGTTGAGGACATGCGTTGCATGGAAATAAATTATATGAGAATGATACATCCATGTAGTTGTTTCTCTTCCCACTTTTCTTGTATTTTTGTTTCTGGTTTTGTTGTCTCGTGTATTGTTCATTTTGGTGGCATCTCTTGCTGCGCTGATCAGTCCTTCTGTGTTCTGAGTTATATATTTTTCTAAATCTTTTTTTGTGTGTCTTCTACACAATCTGATATATTTACCAGTCCACTTCCCCCTTTGTTCTCTTTTACACATGTAGTGTGTTGTGCATTGTCATTAGTTTATTTTAGTTTTTTTCTATTATTATTATTATTATTATTATTATAATTATTATTATTATAATTATTATCGTCAATTTGTTTAAGCCATTTATGGTGGCTTTTCGTTATGGTTCCGAGCGTTCCAATTACAACGGGAATCACCTTTACTTCTTTACACTTCCATAGTCTAACTAATTCCCATTTTAGATCTTGATATTTATTTATTTTTTCGTGTTCTTTCTCCTGCACTCTGGTATCGAAGAGGCAGCTATATCAATGATTAAACAAGTTCTCTTGTTTTTGTTCAGAAAGACGAAGTCGGGTTTAGAATGCCCAAGAACCTTGTCAGTTTGTATGCGCATGTCCCAAAGAAGTTTGACATTGTCATTCTCTTGTACCACTTCTGACTTATGCTCATACCATTTTTCATTGTAGTCCAATTCATATAGTTTGCATATATTCCAGCGTAGTACCTGAGCGACTCTGTCGTGTCTCCATTTTTTATACTGATGTTGTGCCAGCATTGGGGCACTCAGCTACAATATGCGCCAAGGTTTCTTCCCTTTCATTACAGTCGGCATATTGGTGATTCTGCAGTTTTGTCAATGTAATTATTATTATTATTACTATTATTATTACTATTATTTAATAATAATAGTAATAATAATTGCTATTATTATTATCATTATTACTATTATCATTATTACTATTATCAATATTACTATTATCAATATTACTATTATCAATATTACTATTATTTAATAATAATAGTAATAATAATAATAATTACTATTATTATTATGAATATTATTATTACTATTATTATTATTATTACTATTGTTACATTATGAGGGGCCCTGTATTCTGAAAACGTGTAAAGTTAGTTAGTATGGATTATGAACTGGGTGAAAGAAATAGGATGGAGTGCGAAATAGGTGCACATAAAATTTGGGACAAACAAAAATGTTCCCACGGTGATTCATTCTGAGAATCATAACACATTGGATGTGAGTTGGACGAGATGAAACACTCAGATCAAAAAGGTTAGACACAAAGCGATATTGAGTTCTGTTATGACATTGGTTGAAGGGTCAAAGGGCTCTGACGTCACAGATCCTTGGTGAGAAATTAGCTTTCTAGACAATTCACCATGGAGGCGCGAGATGGACACACTAAGCTCTGCAATGCGTAGAGTCCGGGTGACATCGCCAGATATGGGCTAAGACGCAGAGCAAGATCCCAAGGACGGGACAAGAATATAGCCGATTGCATCCGTCACATTCCACAAACAGTATGAAAGTAAAAGAGAGTGTGAATGAAGAAACCGACGAGTAGAAATCTCTCCGATTGAAGTGTGAAATAAAAGGATAGAATCTCTCTCAAAAGTTTTGCCATCGAGCGTTTTTGTCTCCCGTGCATGAGGACAGAGTTTGCCCACAAGACAAGATACTTCACCACGATCACGAGCCAGCAACGGAGATGGGTGTGCAAGCAAACCCACGACCAACAGTGAGGCAGAAATCTGTATGTTAACTTTTAATATTGATTTAAAACGTAAGAACAATTTGAAACACGTTAAGGACATTATAAATTTAAAGGCAGTTTAAAGGCTGCGAAACTATTGTTAAAATGTGGAGATAAAACTGTTAATTATTCTGCATTTAAATGAACGCTAAATTTTCTGATGGGGGGCCGGCCGACGTTTCTAACTTTCGCAGTGAGTTTCGTGTTATTTCGATTTTTGGTGGTGCCTCGAGAAACGTTGACCCCGGGCCTTCGCCATTACGAACTATAAAAATATATAGAATAAGAAGCGTAAAGTATCGTTACAATATGATAGAAATAAAAAAATCACCATAATGTGACACTATTATAATTATTATTATTACTATTATTATTACTATTATTATTATTACTATTATAATTATTATTATTACTATTATTATTATTATTATTATTACTATTATTATTATTACTATTATTATTATTACTATTATTATTATTATTATTATTACTATTATAATTATTATTATTACTATTTTTATTAATATTATTATTACTATTATAATTATTATTATTACTATTTTTATTAATATTATTATTACTATTATTATTACTACTATTATTATTATTATTATTACTATTATTATTATTACTATTATTATTACTATTATTATTATTATTACTATTATTATTATTACTATTATAATTATTATTATTACTATTTTTATTAATATTATTATTACTATTATAATTATCATTATTACTATTTTTATTAATATTATTATTACTATTATTATTACTACTATTATTATTATTATTACTATTATTATTACTACTATTATTATTATTATTACTACTATTATAATTATTACTATTATAATTATTACTATTATTATTATTACTATTACTATTATTATTATTACTACTATTATAATTATTACTACTATCATTTTGATGTCAACAACACCGAAGACAGCGTATTTGTATATTAGAGACTATATAAAAGTTTGGAAGGAACGAAAAAAAGCGTTTTGTAATTATTTATGGCATGAGTGCGCTAGTAATATTCCACTTTACAATAAAAACCAATGTGTATTTATTTGTGTAATTTTGAATTAAGGGTCAAAATCACATCAGGATCACCACTTATTAAGGGGACGCTGTAAGTGTCAGTGTAGAACCTCTCGACAAATCGTTGTATGTGCCATGGTTTTCTTCATCTTTTCTCGTTCTCTCATCTATTTCACTGACGATCGCCGAAACAACAAGAAATGGTTTACAAGTCGAGAAAAACAAAACAACGCAGACTCACAAGAAATGGTTTACAAGTCGAGAAAAACAAAACAACGCAGACTCACAAGAAATGGTTTACAAGTCGAGAAAAACAAAACAACGCAGACTCACAAGTAATGGTTTACAAGTCGAGAAAAACAAAACAACGCAGACTCACAAGAAATGGTTTACAAGTCGAGAAAAACAAAACAACGCAGACTCACAAGAAATGGTTTACAAGTCGAGAAAAACAAAACAACGCAGACTCACAAGAAATGGTTTACAAGTCGAGAAAAACAAAACAACGCAGACTCACAAGAAATGGTTTACAAGTCGAGAAAAACAAAACAACGCAGACTCACAAGAAATGGTTTACAAGTCGAGAAAAACAAAACAACGCAGACTCACAAGTAATGGTTTACAAGTCGAGAAAAACAAAACAACGCAGACTCACAAGAAATGGTTTACAAGTCGAGAAAAACAAAACAACGCAGACTCACAAGAAATGGTTTACAAGTCGAGAAAAACAAGACAACGCAGACTCACAAGAAATGGTTTACAAGTCGAGAAAAACAAAACAACGCAGACTCACAAGAAATGGTTTACAAGTCGAGAAAAACAAAACAACGCAGACTCACAAGAAATGGTTTACAAGTCGAGAAAAACAAAACAACGCAGACTCACAAGAAATGGTTTACAAGTCGAGAAAAACAAAACAACGCAGACTCACAAGAAATGGTTTACAAGTTGAGAAAAACAAAACAACGCAGACTTACAAGAAATGGTTTACAAGTTGAGAAAAACAAAACAACGCAGACTCACAAGAAATGGTTTACAAGTTGAGAAAAACAAAACAACGCAGACTCACAAGAAAAACACAAACTCAGACACACCGTGCATAAGTCAGTTGAAACTGAGTGTGTGTGTGACACCGTCACGGACTGTCAAGGCCCCCAGTGTCGGTACTCAAGTCGTCAGCTCATCTCTGGTCTGCTAAGGCTCTGCCTGATCTAATCCCATCTGATCGTCTCCTATCCGAGACATCAACTCCGTAAACAAATGGAAAGTCGTCATAAAATTCGGACTGTCGCAAACAACTGTCACTCCTTAATATTTTTAGTCATACTTAGGAATCCTATGTCCGATCTTTAGTCTCCTCGGCCACTCCCCCAGCTCTATCCATCCTATTTTCCGATTGCCTTTGTGCGACTTGGTGAATCATTTCCTCAGCTCTGGAGGAAGTGGGGAGCAGTCCATAGTATCACATTAGCAAAACAAATAATCAAGGGAAGCGCAAGAGCGCTCTATCCCTTAATAGACTTTATGAATGGCCTATGCTGGAAATCTCATTTCTTTGATCAATCAAAAACCAATAAACTAAATTAGTTAAAAACTTTGCACAAAATTTTTATTTGATAGGTTCTATAAGTGTGTAAAATTTCAGCATCATTAGTCAAGGCAACCCAGAGATTCAGAAAGTTCAATCATGAAATCATGTTATCTGTGTGTACGTATGTGCCACCCTGTATCTCATCAACTATTTGATGGATTCAACTGATTTTTGGCAGAGATAGAGGTTCTAGGGTCTAGTTGATGGCATTTTAATTTCAGTTTACCATATACCTTGATTAGTTAAACTACTAACTATATCAGTTATGAGAAGGCATTGTATTGAGGCATAGCATTTACAAAAGTAGTGACATTCCATGAGAAATGCCAGTATACTGAAATCATATGCCCTTAATAGGGTTAAGATGAAAATTCATATACACTAAATGTACTAAAGCAAGGAAATCCCCAAATTTTTACACTTTTATTGTCATTAAGGGTATGCGAGCACAACAGGTCTATGTATTTTACTGGTAGGAATTTTTCTTCAGCGCACCTCACACACTTCATCCACTCATGCATAGAGATTTATACTGTAGTGATGTGATAATGAAATGGTTTGGTTGATATGTAGTCATACCCTTAATGACAATAAAAGTGTACAAATATGATTTCAGTATACTGGCATTTTTCATGGAATGTCACTACTTTTGTAAAGGCTATGCCTCAATACAATGCCTTCTCATAAGGTTTTTTGGAATTTTCTGGAAAACTAAGGTATATGGTAAACTGAAATTAAAATGTCATCAACTAGACCCTAGAACCTCTATCTCTGCCAAAAATCAGCTGAATCCATCAAATAGTTGATGAGATACAGGGTGGCACATATGTACGTACGTACACACAGATAACATGATTTCATGATTGAACTTTCTGGATCTCTGGATTGCCTTTGACTAATGATTCTGAAATTCGACACACTTATAAAACCTATCAAATAAAAATTTTGTGCAAAGTTTTAACTAATTTGGTTTATTGGTTTTATAGTTATGATTGATCAAAGAAATGAGATTTCCAGCATAGGCCATTCGTGGAGTCTATTAAGAGATAGAGCGCTCTCGCGCCTTTAGAATCATGTTGCATCTTGATAATAGACTGTTTTTTTACATTTTACTTATTACAAAATAACATGAGTGTTGGGTTAGGATTGTTTGTGTCTTTTTGAAATTACGGCATCCCAAAACGGCCACTAAAACGTCGCTCAATGAGTTCCGGCTCTAATTAATAAAACAACTTTTTGGCATTCATTAACATAGTCTCCTTCTAAGGCGATACACCGATTCCAACGCTTCTTCAACAAGTACTTCAATGGATTGTGCTCTGATGAGCTTGCTGCTCTGGTGCCCCCACGACGTAGATTCACTAGACCAACCCGACAATCTGCCAAATCGCATCCATACACCGTGGATGTCCCCAGATACCGAAGAGCTTTCTACTCCAAAAGCTTCTTTCCTCGTGCTGCTGGACTCTGGAACTCCCTCCCTGCTCCCTGCTTTCCTGACATTACTGACATGCAGAAATTTAAAACTAATGTAAACAGATATCTCGCTGCGCAGCTCCCAATTTAGGTTGACTCCCCCCCCCCAACCTTCACCCTTTGTTTTCTCAGTAGCCCCTTACGTCTACAGTGGCGGCCTGCCTTGTTTGGGGTGAACTATGTTAAGATTAATTTAAACAAAAAAAATTTGGTGCCTTTTTTTTTTTTTTTGTAGAATGATTTTTCTTTGGCCTCAGTTTCTGATATCACTTCTTCATTGGAGTCAAATCTTTTTTCCTTGGAGCATTCTTTTGAGGTCTACAAACAGCTAGTAGTCGTTGGGGGATAGATCTGGAGAATAGGGTGGGTGTGGAAGGAATTTGAAGGTTTGCCATTGATTACGATCGACTTGTGACATGGTGCATTGTCTTGGTGAAAGAAGGATGTAATACCTGGGAGGACAACAGCCAAAATAGCCTCCTTACGGTCGTCTATTTTTGCTAGGCTGCCGCGTCAGAAATTAACGCTAATCCGTAAACCCATGGAGCCCCAGTCACATAGATTTTCTTTGTTTCAGACCAAGAATCTTTTTAGTTAAGAAAAAGAAAGTTCCGACTCCCCCCCCCAATATTTTTTTTTACCCCCTCCCCATAAATAGAAATATTTTTTGTTTAAAAAAAAGAAAAAAAAATTTTTTCTTCTTTATTTGTGGCCGTTTTTGGCAGTCACTTCCTTCAAATGCACAAATAATGCTATATAATATTGACTATCTGTCTGTCTGTCTGTCTCTCTCTTTCTCGTACAAAAGTAACCTGTCTCTCTGATGTCTTCCGTGACTGTTCCCCTTTTTAAATAAACTATTTTATAAATCAATATCTGTAATATCAGTAATATTACGTTTTCACCAAACAGTGAGTCTATAAACCAATATACCTTTGTTGTCGGCATTCCAGGTTCTTGATCGTCTGTTGATAAAACCACTCGGACGCCGATGTTAATTTATGAAAAAAAAAAGTTTATTAAAAAGAGAAGAACAGTCACAGAAAAAATCTGTCTGTCTGTCGTACAAAGGTCTCAATCTCTCTCTCTCTCTCGTACAAAAGTTTCAATCTCTCTCTCTCTCTCTCGTACAAAAGTCTCAATCTCTCTCTCTCTCTCTCTCTCGTACAAAAGTCTCAATCTCTCTCTCTCTCTCTCTCTCTCGTACAAAAGTCTCAATCTCTCTCTCTCTCTCTCTCGTACAAAAGTCTCAATCTCTCTCTCTCTCTCGTACAAAAGTCTCAATCTCTCTCTCTCTCTCTCGTACAAAAGTCTCAATCTCTCTCTCTCTCTCTCGTACAAAAGTCTCAATCTCTCTCTCTCTCTCTCTCTTGTACAAAAGTTTCAATCTCTCTCTCTCTCTCTCGTACAAAAGTCTCAATCTCTCTCTCTCTCTCTCGTACAAAAGTCTCAATCTCTCTCTCTCTCTCTCTCGTACAAAAGTCTCAATCTCTCTCTCTCTCGTACAAAAGTCTCAATCTCTCTCTCTCTCTCTCTCTCTCTCGTACAAAAGTCTCAATCTCTCTCTCTCTCTCTCTCGTACAAAAGTCTCAATCTCTCTCTCTCTCATACAAAAGTCTCAATCTCTCTCTCTCTCGTACAAAAGTCTCAATCTCTCTCTCTCTCTCTCTCTCTCTCTCGTACAAAAGTCTCAATCTCTCTCTCTGGTACAAAAGTCTCAATCTCTCTCTCTCTCTCTGGTACAAAAGTCTCAATCTCTCTCTCTCTCTCTCTCTCGTACAAAAGTCTCAATCTCTCTCTCTCTCTCTCTCTCTCGTACAAAAGTCTCAATCTCTCTCTCTCTCTCTCGTACAAAAGTCTCAATCTCTCTCTCTCTCTCGTACAAAAGTCTCAATCTCTCTCTCTCGTACAAAAGTCTCAATCTCTCTCTCTCTCTCGTACAAAAGTCTCAATCTCTCTCTCTCTCTCTCGTACAAAAGTCTCAATCTCTCTCTCTCTCTCTCTCTCTCGTACAAAAGTCTCAATCTCTCTCTCTCTCTCTCTCTCTCGTACAAAAGTCTCAATCTCTCTCTCTCTCTCTCTCTCTCGTACAAAAGTCTCAATCTCTCTCTCTCTCTCGTACAAAAGTCTCAATCTCTCTCTCTCTCTCTCTCTCGTACAAAAGTCTCAATCTCTCTCTCTCTCGTACAAAAGTCTCAATCTCTCTCTCTCTCTCTCTGGTACAAAAGTCTCAATCTCTCTCTCTCTCTCTCTCTCGTACAAAAGTCTCAATCTCTCTCTCTCTCTCTCTCTCGTACAAAAGTCTCAATCTCTCTCTCTCTCTCTCTCTCTCGTACAAAAGTCTCAATCTCTCTCTCGTACAAAAGTCTCAATCTCTCTCTCTCTCTCTCGTACAAAAGTCTCAATCTCTCTCTCTCTCGTACAAAAGTCTCAATCTCTCTCTCTCTCGTACAAAAGTCTCAATCTCTCTCTCTCTCGTACAAAAGTCTCAATCTCTCTCTCTCTCTCTCTCTTGTACAAAAGTCTCAATCTCTCTCTCTCTCTCTCTCTCTCTCTCTCTCTCTCTCTCGTACAAAAGTCTCAATCTCTCTCTCTCTCTCTCTCTCTCGTACAAAAGTCTCTCTCTCTCTCGTACAAAAGTCTCAATCTCTCTCTCTCTCGTACAAAAGTCTCAATCTCTCTCTCTCTCGTACAAAAGTCTCAATCTCTCTCTCTCTCTCGTACAAAAGTCTCAATCTCTCTCTCTCTCTCTCGTACAAAAGTCTCAATCTCTCTCTCTCTCTCTCTCTCTCTCGTACAAAAGTCTCAATCTCTCTCTCTCTCTCTCTCTCTCTCTCTCTCTCGTACAAAAGTCTCAATCTCTCTCTCTCTCTCTCTCGTACAAAAGTCTCAATCTCTCTCTCTCTCTCTCTCGTACAAAAGTCTCAATCTCTCTCTCTCTCTCTCTCTCTCTAGTACAAAAGTCTCAATCTCTCTCTCTCTCGTACAAAAGTCTCAATCTCTCTCTCTCTCGTACAAAAGTCTCAATCTCTCTCTCTCTCGTACAAAAGTCTCAATCTCTCTCTCTCTCTCTCTCTCTCTCTCTCGTACAAAAGTCTCAATCTCTCTCTCTCTCTCTCTCTCTCTCTCGTACAAAAGTCTCAATCTCTCTCTCTCGTACAAAAGTCTCTCTCTCTCTCTCTCTCTCTCTCTCTCTCTCTCGTACAAAAGTCTCAATATCTCTCTCTCTCTCTCTCTCTCTCTCTCGTACAAAAGTCTCAATATCTCTCTCTCTCTCTCTCTCTCTCTCGTACAAAAGTCTCAATATCTCTCTCTCTCTCTCTCTCTCTCGTACAAAAGTCTCGGTTTCTCTCTCTCATACAAAAATAACCTGTCTCTCTGATGTCTTCTGTGACTCTTCTCTTTTTAAATAAACTTTTTTATAAATCAATATCGTCATCCGAGTGGTTTTGTATTGACCAGGCAATCAAGAATCTGGGTTCGCGACGACAACAATATGTGTATATAATGGTTTATACACTACGCATCGTTAAGTGAAAATATAACACAAGGGCTAGTTGTATCTATCGAAACCCTGGTTCCCTATTCATCAGTGGTATTCACTGTTGGTTTACTTATCGCATAAATCCAATGATAGACACACATCCGTTTGTCCCAACCGCCATCTTGGTTTTCCCAGTCAATAATCAACAACAACCAACAAGGGAGATATTTAATTTTCGACGTAACTATCTGTCTGTTTGTCTGTCTGTCTGTCTGTCTCTCTCGTACAAAAGTAACCTATCTCTCTGATGTCTTCTGTAACTGTTTTTCTCTTTAAATAAACTTTTTAACAATAATTATACAAAGCCTGCCAGTTTCACGAACTTCCTACTCAAACCTGCATACATACAGTTATAATAATATTCTCCTCTTACGAACTCAGAAAAACATTTATCATTGTCCAGATGTGTAAGTTTACTTATCGCATAAATCCAATGATTGACACACATCCGTTTGTCCCAACCGCCATCTTGGTTTTCCCAGTCAATAATTAACAACAACAAGCAAGGTAGATATATAATTTTCGACGTGACTATCTCTCTCTCTCTCTCTCTCTCTGATGTCTTCTGTAACTCTTCTCTTTTTAAATAAACATTTTTATAAATCAATATCGTCGTCCGAGTGGTTTTGTATTGACCAGCCAATCAAGAATCTGGGTTCGCGACGACAACGATACGTGTGTATAATGGCTTATACACTACGCATCGTTAAGCGAAAATATTCGCTATTGATGAATCTTCCTTTCTCAAAGTGAGCGGTGAACAAAATACCTTGCGCATTCCAAAATACAGACGCAAATTCCTTGCCTGCTGATGTTTGCGTTTTTGGTCGCTTTTGACAGCTTTCACTTGCTGCCTACTGTTCTTGGCCTTTTGGCTAAGATCAAAGTGTAGTATCTGTTCTGAATGATACTGCACCCCATAGACTGGTATTGTCTTGGCCTTCGGGGCTTGATTTACGCCGGTCTATGGGACGGTCCTGTGCAGTTCTAGGAGGTCCACCCTCCCAGGCTTCGCCTCCCCTCTTTGGGGAGGAGTAAGTTTATTGCTTACTGTCTGAGGCGGCCCTACCGGGGGCTGCCAAGGCAATTTGTAAACCCCACTTTCCCGACCCGACCTTGGGTCACATCTTACTTGTGGGAGTAAGATAAAAACTGGCCTTGTGCCTAACTCCTGGAGAGGAGTAAATCAATACTCAGACGACTGCCGATTTAACTCCGGAGGGAAGTGGTGGATCTGTAGTATTATGCAAGGCTTAATAAAAATGACAACAAAATCTATCTTATGAAAATATCAGATGTATCTTTATTTGTTGGTGACGATGAGGGTGGTGGTTGGAGAGGATTTGTGCACATGGAATCAGACGGTTGATTATTCTCCGAGGCTCGATCGTCAACTAACTTCTTTCAATTTTCGGTTGTTATTATATAACAATTTCGTGGCCACCTCGACGACCCCATCGAGGTTGCACTCGGTGACGGCTTGAACTCATTTGACAATTCAACAAATCTGTCTATCTTTTCTTGGCATGGTACAATTGCACCTGGCCTTTAACCCTTCCGACATATCTTTCTTTTGACATTGGGTTCTTACCGTTTAAGTGATTCAACTGCAGGTGCATATCTTTTTGTCAACATGATTTTACATTATGACAATTGATCAGTCTATGTCGCTTCTTCCACTGCAGGTGTTTCATGTTTTGGTACAGTGTTTCTTATCAAAACCGACCTTCATGTCATCCGATAGTTGCCTCTGCCTGTGCAGGTGTCTGTCTGGTTGTGAGTTTTATTTTATTTTCAAATAACTTTTTGGTCATCCGATAATTATCTTATCTTTTGACAATCGCCAGGTGCATCTGTTTTATCAACAACTTTTCCGTACACCGACTTTGGATATGTAACATTCCTCGCTATCCTATTTTTCAAAATGTTCACCTGTGAACATTTTGAACTGCATCTCTCTCCCTACCACTCACCGACACATCGTAATCACCGCATAATCAAGGGAGGCGCGAGAACGCTCTATCCCTTAATAGAGTCAAGAATGGCCTATGCTGGAAATCTCATTTCTTTGATCAATCATAACTACAAAAACCAATAAACCATATTAGTTAAAACTTTGCACAAAATTTTTATTTGATAGGTTCTATAAGTGTGTAGAATTTCAGCATCATTAGTCAAGGCAACCCAGAGATCCAGAAAGTTCAATCATGAAATTATGTTATCCGTGTGTACGTACGTACGTATGTGCCACCCTGTATCTCATCAACTATTTGATGGATTCAGCTGATTTTTGGCAGAGATCGAGGTTCTAGTGTCTAGTTGATGGCATTTTAATTTCAGTTTACCATATACCTTAGTTTTCCAGAAAATTCCAAAAAACCTTAAAAATGACCATTGTATTGAGGCATAGCCTTTACAAAAGTAGTGACATTCTATGTATGACTACATATCAACCAAACCATTTCATTATGACATCACTACAGTATAAATCTCTATGCATGAGTGGATGTAGTGTGTGGTGGGCTGAAGAAAAATTCCTACCAGTAAAATACATAGCCCTGTCGTGTTCGCATACCCTTAATGACAATAAAAGTGTAAAAATTTGGGAATTTCCTTGCTTTTGTACATTTAGTGTATATGAATTTTGATCTTAACCCTATTAAGGGCATATGATTTCAGTATACTGACATTTTTCATGGAATTATTGTTAGGGTTATGCCTCAATACAATGGTCATTTTTAAGGAATTTAATATTTAATTGTGTTTTGCCAGTTATGGCAAATATTGTGGCTAGTTCTTAAAACGTATTTCAAATCGATTTTTTTTATCGATTACATATTGTATTTTTGATTAGTGATATTATAGAGTAAGGGGGAGCTCTTCCCTCACTGTCGGAAGTTCTCTTCCTGTCACCCATTAATTTCCGGAATTAATTTAATAAGAGACGCTTTTGCTGATTCACCGGTATTAATACTTCATATGTGATGCTTATACTGTAATTAGTTGTTATTATTACCATTATATGAATTTTCATCTTAACCCTATTAAGGGCATATGATTTCAGTATACTGGCATTTTTCATGGAATATATATATATATATATATATATATATATATATATATAATTTCAGTATACTGGCATTTTTCATGCAATGTACAATGAATCAACAAAAATTACAACAACAAAAAAATTTTTTTTTCACAATTGCATGTCCTATGATGAAATTTGATTAAAACAAAAAAATAAAATAGGCAAGTTTATCAACAATTCTTTCACTCTTTTCATTTCGTCCTCATGTCCAAAGAGGGAAGACAACAGTAGAGAAGAAAAATTAAGTAATCTTGGTGTTTAGTTCAGAAAGTTCGTTCTTCCCAATGTACAGGTAGACATCCCGATGCATGACCATCCGATCAATGGCGGTAACCACGCCTCAATTTTTAAAACTGACATCGGGTAAATGTCATTCGATTGCACCACGTGTGTTTCTGCTCGAGTCTAACTCTTGATGTAACAGATCCATGTAACAAAAAGAGTTTATCTTCGAAAATCCATGGATTAAGGATATGAAGATCCATGTTTCATCCATTTAACTCCCCTGCTATTTCACACAACTTCGACTTACAATCGGTCAAAACTAGTTTGCGGACTTTTTTTTTAATGTCTTCCGGAACAACTGCTAGCATTCAGCATCATTCGTGTTTGTACTGTCACGACCCGTATTCGTGACTAACGATATTTATATCTTTGACCCTTTTTGCACCTCCGTCATGTTTTGTTGGCTAGATGTGTCTGTTGGACGAGAACTGATAAGCAAAAAAACACGAAATACAATACACAGTGAAAGAAAAACAAATAATGATATATAGATATATGTATAAAACTGAAGAAAGTTTTATTTCAGAAATGTGGTCTGCGAAAGATAGTGTTACATTACGCTTACTATTTTTTTTCTATCAATCGTAATATACATTGCACTTACCAACTACCATCGTTCGGACTGACGAAACCTCAAGGCCAACGCTTCCCGCAACATCATAAACGAAAGTCGAAATGATACGGAAAGTCCGTCGGAATAATGCGAAAGTTTTTCGGAAGGGGCGGCCAAGGCTCGTCTCGTAAAATCAGTTTATCTTTTCTTTTTAGCACTTTTCTTTCTAAACATTTTTCCTTTTAAACACTTTACTTATATTAAATCACTATTGTTTTTAAAACATCTTTTCTTTTTAAGCATGGTACCCTTTTTCTTTCTTTTTTTAACTCTTTCAGTTTATCAAATTAGGACCCGAAAATGTTCAATTGTACACAAAAAGTTACCTTACATATTTTCTTCTTCGTCTACTGGTCGTGATCGCTACCTGTGCCGTGGATTTCGTTGTGTCTCTGGCCGTGATCGATTCTGGTAGCCCTTTTTCTGTGGACAAATTTGTTTTCAGGCAGGAGACAAAACTCGGAGACAGTTTTTTTTTTTTCAGAGAGAGATTCGATTCTTTTATTCGATGTCTTGGTTGTGGAGGGGTTTCCATCCATTCGTCTCATTCATACTTTTCGTTGTGGGGGTGCGACGGATGCACGGGGACACATGTCGGATCTCATTCAAGGTCCAGACCATAGGACGAGCGGCTACATCGTCGGTGTTATCGCTCTCACTTCCAAAGCGTTCTCTCTTCAAAAACTCCAGTTTTCGAGAAAAACAAATGACGCAACAGACACTTGCCTCGTGTCGTCCAATCAGACACGACATTCACAATCGTTCCATATCTGACCTTCTCTGACCCGAAATTCCCTTTGTCGGTGCCGAATTTATCACTTTGTTATGGCTTGACAAAAATGATTCACTCATAACAATCCCCTCCAGTGCATGTCAGCTTAACCCACACTTATTGTCTCAACTTACCCCAGCCATAATTCATACTAGCTAACTTAATCGTTTCCAAAAATATGGGGCCCCCTCCATAATATAACAATAGGAGAGAGACGTATTATTGTTTAAATGACATGTGATGCGATGTGTTTGTCAATGGGAAAAAAGTTCATTGGCCAATGTGCGAATATGTATAGAGAGAGACGAGAGGGGTTTCTTTACTTAGCTGAGGGATATTCCGACACCCCACTGGTCCTTATTAAACCCCAAGTTAGTAGACAGAAAAGGAGGATTCCGTCTTCAAATCCAGTTAGCAAGCGACTCCAAGTCTTCCGTAAGAGGAGTTTCTCGACCAACCAAACGCTTCGAAAGATATTCCCTAACTGACTTCTTATTCAAAAATCCTTTTATTTCCAGCCATGGTGTTTGGCCCGGGAATTAGCATTTTGTACGATACGATCACTTGTATCCTTCTTTATTGTTTTATCAGCTAGGTCCCATCCATTCACTGTGGAGGTCCCCAGATGCAGGAGAGCCTTCTACTCCAGCAGCTTCTTTCCTCGTCTTGCTGCCGGCCTCTAGAACTCTCTCCCTGTTTCCCCGACGTTACTGACATGCAGAGGTTTAAAACTAATGTAAACAGACATCTCGCTGCACAGCTCCCAACTTCGGATGACACCCTAAACCTACTCCCTAATTCTCAGTAGCCCTTTACGTCTACAGTGGCGACCTGCCTTGTCTAAAAAAATATATATATCCCTTTTCCGGGCCGCTCTTTTAGAACAAGTAGGGGAAAAGGTTTATGCCTACATCCGGTATCAACTGGGCGAGGGATGAAAAGTGAAAGAAAGGGCGAAGCACGCCGTGGTCACTAGTGTTAACGTACACCTTCCTTCTCTCTTAGTAGTAGTCAGGCGGGCGAGAGAATTTTACGACTCAATCGTAACTGTACGATCTCGTTTAAAGTCATGACACCCTAAACCGACTCCCTAATTCTGAGTAGCCCCTTACGTCTACAGTGGCGGCCTTTCTTGTTTGGGGTGAAATATCTTTAAAAATATATATATATATATATATATTTAGGCAAACATTATTAAATAACACGGAGTGGTTTTGTTTGATGCGACTTTTTTTTATTTTTTCAATTTTCCGAATTGTCCATCTGATGTGTCGGTCAAATTGATATAAATATGATCCATGGCTTTCTTGTTCCATTCTTTTTTCTTTTTTGCAAGTACTTTCGATTTGAATCGTCAAATCATCTTCAGGTGGTATTAGCTTTAGTGTCTTTACAAATTATGACTTTACTGTTGTGCTCATTTTTGAATTATAACAGCGAGTAGTTTATAACTTGAAAAAGCGTTGTAAAGTTGAAATGTACATGAGAGCGTGATGGCGTTCTACACGTACGAGAGATTTAAAGTTTGACTGTTTAAACCATTAAGAAATTGATGACGTTAAATAAAGTGCATAGAATTCAAACGTATAACTATCTAATGGCTAAGAATTTGGTAATGTTAATTATTATGCTAGACACTTTAAAATGTTGTGACTAGTTTCATAATTGACATTATTAATTGTGGGATGTTTAGTTTTTATGTAGAGAGCTTCGAGTATTTTTAATTTTTTGATATTGGTATCATGGTGTATTATTTTGGTATTGTTAACAAGGATGTTTCTATATTGGGAGGGGGTGCAATTATGTTTTTTTTAGGTGTTGGCATATAGAGCTAGTGTCGGAGAGATGTAGGGTGAGTCTTCGGGATAGTGTTGTGGAAGTGAAACCTATGTAAGAATTAGTTTGCAAAAAAGAAAAAAGAATGGAACAAGAAAGCCATGGATCATATTTATATCAATTTGACCGACACATCAGATGGACAATTCGGAAAATTGAAAAAATTAAAAAAAGTCGCATCAAACAAAACCACTCCGTGTTATTTAATAATGTTTGCCTAAATACACACAATATATATATATATATATCTATATATCCCGTTTCCGGGCTATATAGATATATATATATATATATATATATATATCCCGTTTCCGGGCTGCTCTTTTAGAACAAGTAGGGGAAAGGGGTTATGCCTACATCCAGTGTCAATGAGGGATGAAAAGTGAAAAAAAGGGCGAAGCACGCCGTGGTCACTGGTGTGAATGTACGCCTTCAATCTCTTTTAGTAGTAGTCAGAGAATTCTACGACTCGATCGTAACTGTACGATCTCGTTTAAAGTCAGCATACCACCTCTTAACCGTTGTTTCCAATAGTGCAGGGTCCGAATAACACTTTGCTTGTGTGAAACAGTGGTTTCAGCGACGGAGTCTGCACCCTAGGGTGCACTGGAATGCATCGGAGAGATCAGGCCCTACGTAGAAACAAGTGGAGATCTAGGAACTAGTACATATTTTTGACTGTCCAAACCTTAGCCGAGAAACGGCGCCAGCCTGGCGGGAGAGAGCGTGTAAGTGCCTGTAGCAATTATCCCGATACAATGGATGAGTAAAGCCACAGGGAACTGGGATCTGATAACGCCCGTACGAATTTGGTCAAGAGTCTTTTACTGATGGATATCAACTCGTGGGGTGGTCGCCTAAAGAAAGAAAGGGAATAAGTCTTTTGCGATAACAGGAAAGAGGAAGGGGCCAAAAGGAGAATTGTAATTACCCGTGTCGTATTGTCCCAGACGACCAGGAGATGGAGAGGGACGCATAAAGGAGAGAGAGAGAGACGAGAGAGAAAGAAGGAAAGGGTGTGATAATATGCCTCCTTGGGAAAGGAAAGGGTTTTTTTGTGTTGAGTGAACGATCAGTTAGATTCGGGATTTCGTTTTGGACGGACGTGTTAGCCGGGAGCTCAGACACGAGCCGGCCAGGCGAGAGCGTCGCGCGAACGATCGTTCTCGTCTTGGCATGGCCCATAGCATTCCCCCCCCACCGTTCCGTAGACAAGTCACAACTTAATTAAGGCTTTGAAAAGGGAGTTTCACACACACACGGTTCTCCAGACATAGATTAAGTCCAGCTGTTTAACACTTGGAAATCGTAGAGATTCACACACGCACACAGAGAGAAGGAAGACGGGATAGTTAGTAAACAAGCCATTATCGAAAAACAGACTTTGGGTTAAAGTTAAAAACCCACCGTTCATTTTTGTTAAATAATTATTGTTATGAAAAGACCTAGCCGTTTGTTGAGTTATTCTGTTGTCGATTTGTACTGTTCGCGCGACATTGATTCCACAGCGGACCAGCGAGGCAAACATCCCGATTAGAGGAGATTCGAGCCATCTTTCTTTTTACAGCCGCTACTGACGATCACTGGCCAAGGAGGGTGTTCCCGGTCTAGAAGGATTGTGGAGCGCCGAGGAACACCCGCCATACTTGAACAGTATTTTTTCTCATCAGAAAGCAATGCTTTATCAACACACGAAATTCAGATTTCTTGAAAATTTGCAACAGTAGCTTCACTTAACTGTAATTTGTAAACTAATAATCCGATTGGGTTCAGATTTTCACATCTGAAGGTTAATACTTTATAAAAATCAGATGGATTCATAAGTGGCGATATATTATTTTGTGTTGCCGTAGTTTAGTTGAGAAAAAAAAAACCATGGTGACACTCGTAGTCATATGGAATAAATAAAATTTAAAATTAAAATCAAATAAAAGCTACTTGTATTATATATCTCCGGGGGTTCACATCTTCAGGAGAGATTGTCATCATCGTCGGCAAAAGAACAATGACTATGATGTCTGGAAATCGCTCCAGACAAGGCATGAAGCCACTTGACGTAAGGAGCTAACAAGAACAAATACGATTATCACAAAGACGGGAGATGCCTATTGGCCTTAGTCTTAAAATGACCAAGGTTATATGTAAGAGGAAAACAGTCAGCAGGAAGAGAGTTCCACAAGGCTGTGGCTCTTCGAAAGAAGCTACTGGAATAGGAAGCTGTATTACAATGAGGTATCAAAACAACGAATTGATGGAGACCACTAGACCAACGAGTCAAACGAGCTGGAACAAAAGAAGCAGGAAATCGATCACATAATTCTTAAGAACACATGCCATAATAGTATTTATAGAAAAGACTGAGACTAGCAACATCACGTCTGTGAGAGAGAGGGTACAGAGAAGAAGAAAGGGTAGGGGCAATCAAATTACAGACACGTTTCTGCACCTTATCAAGAACCCTCAAATGGGACAGAGATTCTTGACCTTTTGGCTAGGATCAGTGAATGCGGTATTGTGGTGACTGAGATGATTCTAGGTAAGAGTAGGATAGACACTTTTATTATTATAGACCCAGGATGACCAACGACACCCAAATTCCCACACTTTTGATGGCCTTGTGCCTAATTTGTATTAAATGTAAATTTTAATATTTTGTGCAAATAAATAATTCAAAGTGTAGTATCTGTGGCCTTTTCGCTACGATCAAAGTATAGTATCTGTTCTGATACTATACTATTTAATCATTTCTTTTCTCAGTTGGTGAAGGAGAGATCGCTCTCGATTGAGGCAGTTTTTGCTTTTGTGACAATCCAAGGTGCCCTTTTTTTTTTTAGACTCGATTGAGGCAGTTTTTGCTTTTGTGACAATCCAAGGTGCCCTTTTTTTTTTTAGACTCGATTGAGGCAGTTTTTGCTTTTGTGACAATCCAAGGTGCCCTTTTTTTTTTTAGACTCGATTGAGGCAGTTTTTGCTTTTGTGACAATCCAAGGTGCCCTTTTTTTTTTTAGACTCGATTGAGGCAGTTTTTGCTTTTGTGACAATCCAAGGTGCCCTTTTTTTTTTAGACTCGATTGAGGCAGTTTTTGCTTTTGTGACAATCCAAGGTGCCCTTTTTTTTTTAGACTCGATTGAGGCAGTTTTTGCTTTTGTGACAATCCAAGGTGCCCTTTTTTTTTTTAGACTCGATTGAGGCAGTTTTTGCTTTTGTGACAATCCAAGGTGCCCTTTTTTTTTTTAGACTCGATTGAGGCAGTTTTTGCTTTTGTGACAATCCAAGGTGCCCTTTTTTTTTTTAGACTCGATTGAGGCAGTTTTTGCTTTTGTGACAATCCAAGGTGCCCTTTTTTTTTTAGACTCGATTGAGGCAGTTTTTGCTTTTGTGACAATCCAAGGTGCCCTTTTTTTTTTTAGACTCGATTGAGGCAGTTTTTGCTTTTGTGACAATCCAAGGTGCCCTTTTTTTTTTTAGACTCGATTGAGGCAGTTTTTGCTTTTGTGACAATCCAAGGTGCCCTTTTTTTTTTTAGACTCGATTGAGGCAGTTTTTGCTTTTGTGACAATCCAAGGTGCCCTTTTTTTTTTTAGACTCGATTGAGGCAGTTTTTGCTTTTGTGACAATCCAAGGTGCCCTTTTTTTTTTAGACTCGATTGAGGCAGTTTTTGCTTTTGTGACAATCCAAGGTGCCCTTTTTTTTTTTAGACTCGATTGAGGCAGTTTTTGCTTTTGTGACAATCCAAGGTGCCCTTTTTTTTTTTAGACTCGATTGAGGCAGTTTTTGCTTTTGTGACAATCCAAGGTGCCCTTTTTTTTTTTAGACTCGATTGAGGCAGTTTTTGCTTTTGTGACAATCCAAGGTGCCCTTTTTTTTTTTAGACTCGATTGAGGCAGTTTTTGCTTTTGTGACAATCCAAGGTGCCCTTTTTTTTTTTAGACTCGATTGAGGCAGTTTTTGCTTTTGTGACAATCCAAGGTGCCCTTTTTTTTTTTAGACTCGATTGAGGCAGTTTTTGCTTTTGTGACAATCCAAGGTGCCCTTTTTTTTTTTAGACTCGATTGAGGCAGTTTTTGCTTTTGTGACAATCCAAGGTGCCCTTTTTTTTTTTTAGACTCTATTGAGGCAGTTTTTGCTTTTGTGACAATCCAAGGTGCCCTTTTTTTTTTAGACTCGATTGAGGCAGTTTTTGCTTTTGCGACAATCCAAGGTGCCCTTTTTTTTTTTAGACTCGATTGAGGCAGTTTTTGCTTTTGTGACAATCCAAGGTGCCCTTTTTTTTTTTAGACTCGATTGAGGCAGTTTTTGCTTTTGTGACAATCCAAGGTGCCCTTTTTTTTTTTAGACTCGATTGAGGCAGTTTTTGCTTTTGTGACAATCCAAGGTGCCCTTTTTTTTTTTAGACTCGATTGAGGCAGTTTTTGCTTTTGTGACAATCCAAGGTGCCCTTTTTTTTTTAGACTCGATTGAGGCAGTTTTTGCTTTTGTGACAATCCAAGGTGCCCTTTTTTTTTTTAGACTCGATTGAGGCAGTTTTTGCTTTTGTGACAATCCAAGGTGCCCTTTTTTTTTTTAGACTCGATTGAGGCAGTTTTTGCTTTTGTGACAATCCAAGGTGCCCTTTTTTTTTTTAGACTCGATTGAGGCAGTTTTTGCTTTTGTGACAATCCAAGGTGCCCTTTTTTTTTTTAGACTCGATTGAGGCAGTTTTTGCTTTTGTGACAATCCAAGGTGCCCTTTTTTTTTTTAGACTCGATTGAGGCAGTTTTTGCTTTTGTGACAATCCAAGGTGCCCTTTTTTTTTTTTGGAGAGCTAGATTTTCTCCACATTAAAAACCGACCTTGTGTCTAACTCTGCCCTTGTGGGGAGGCAAGTAAATAGGGACAATATGTCTTGAACTTGGTGAAGGTGAAGGTATGAAAACTTAGTCTTTGCTGGTTGTTAATTGCAATTAAGGAGAGTATTGATTTACTCCTCTCCAGGAGTTAGGCACAAGGCCAGTTTTTATCTTACTCCCACAAGTAAGATGTGACCCAAGGTCGGGTCGGGAAAGTGGAGTTTAAAAATTGCCTGGGCAGCCCCGTCGGCATTCCCCGGTAGGGGCGCCTCAGGTAGTAAGCAATAAACGTACTCCTCCCCAAAGAGGGGAGGCGAAGCCTGGGAGGGTGGACCTCCTAGAACTGCACAGGACATACCCATAGACCGGCGTAAATCAAGACCCAAAGGTCAAGACAATACAAGTCTATGGGGTGCAAATTAAGGAGAGTAGAAAGCGACTAACTTAGGTTTACTTCCAGCAGCCTCGTAACTCTCGCTTTCCTTATTTTGTCCTTTAGTCCTCACATTTCATGAGTGATGTTTCTGAGAAAGGGGGAAGAATTGCTGTTTTCTGGGTCGGAATCTATCCATCTAACACTTATCGCTGGCTAGTTTTTAACATTGAAGTAGCATTTTTTTAGCTCCTTACATCAAGGAGCAATTTCCATTAAAGAAAAAAAAAAATAAAGAAATAACTAAACACAGACGATTGCTTTGCTAAACGAAACACACCCCGTCGTTGTTAATTGCAATTAATAAACACAGACGATTACAGTATAGACGTTGTGTTCGTTTTTTTTTTTCGCTCTAGAGAGAGAAAGAGATAGCTTCATTTGTATACAGATGTGAACTTGAGTTACCAAAAATATCAGTTTAATTCATAAAATACAATTTTAATTTTTTTTTTTTTTGTATCTGGTTCTGTAATAATATTGTGGGGTCTGCATTCGCGCTGGGAATCCATAAACAGAAAAGAACATGTTTTACTTCCTTTTACTTATAATTTGAAACTCGATACTTATAGAAAGTAAAAAAAATAAATAAATAAATAAATAAAATAGTAATATGGGATTCAGCAGTGGGAGCAGAAGTTTCTTGGTTTCCTTAATCTTCTCAGGCATGTGAACACCCAAAACTTTGCTTTACTCACTGGTTTCATCGAAAGGAGAAAATATTAAAAACTTTTAGATCTCTGAAAATCTGCTTTGTGAAAACCATCCGACTTCAATAAATGTGAACGGTTTACAAGAGTCGTGACCAAATGAATGCAGTAAGAAGTATTGTATTATAGCCCTTATGGGCTACCATACTTTGTAAGATGAACAATTGTGTGATATGGATTTGGATTAAATGAGGGATTTTTTTTTTTTCATCTTGGAAATATAAATATACCAATGTAAGTATTTATTTTTGCTATTAATTAATTACTTGTCCTGTTAATCTTTAATTAACTAATTATTTAATACCATAAAAATAAACCTACTCCCTAATTCTCAGTAGCCCCTTACGTCTACAGTGGCGGCCTTTCTTGTTTGGGGTGAAATATCTTTTTAAAAAAATATATAAATATATATATCCCTTTTCCAGGCCACTCTTTTAGAACAAGTAGGGGAAATGGGTTATGCCTACATCCGGTGTCAATGAGGGATGAAAAGTGAATAAAAGGGCGAAGCACGCCGTGGTCACTGGTGTTCAGCCTTCAATCTCTTTTACTAGTAGTCAGAGAATTCTACGATTCGATTGTACCTGTATGATCTCGTTTAAAGTCAGCCTACCACTTATAATGTAAGTATTTATTATTGCTATTAATTAACTACTTGTCTTGTTAATCTTTAATTAACTATTTATTTAATACCATAAAAATATTTATTTTTGGAACGGGTAGAAACAATTGTCTGATAATAAATGTATTTTTGGATTAAATCTTCAATATTTTCTGAATAATTATTATTATATTTGATTATATATACATATACGAGGCCTGTCTAAAATGTATCTGACCTTAGGCCAGAAATATTTTTAAAAATACATAATGGGGTTGGGACCCTTATCCCCTTCAAAATAGGCCCCTTGTTCTGACACACTTAGCCCAACGATCCATCCACTGCCGGAAACACCTCTGGAAGTCTTGATTCGGAATGATGTTCATCTCCGCCGTCGCGTTCCGCATTATCTCTTTTCTCGCACCCTCTCAACAACAGCTGCACTCTAAGCAGTTTGGGGCCTGCCAGAATGCTGGTCACTCTCCGCTGATGATGTGCGGCCATTTTTGAATCGGTTGAACCACTCCTTAATTTGTGTTACACCTATCACATCTACTCTGAACCCCTGCGGGATAATGCGGAATGCGACAGCGGAGATGAACACCATTCCAAAAGAAGACTTCCAGAGGTGTTTCCGGCAGTGGATGGATCGGTGGGTTAAGTGTGTGCAAGCACAAGGGACCCTACTTTGAAGGGGATTAGGGTCCCAATTAAGGTCTTTGTTGCACACAAGTATTTAAAAAATTTTTTCTGGCCTAAGTTCGGATACATCATATATATATATATATATATATATATATATATATAATATTTTTATATATGCCTGGATATCAAATACAGTGTCCCCCTGCCCCCAAGAAAATTACATCAATGAAATCAAGGCGCGAGAGCGCTCTATGCCTTAATAGACTTCACGAATGGCCTATGCTGGAAATCTCATTTCTTTGATCAATCATAACTCAAAAACCAATAAACTAAATTAGTTAAAACTTTGCACAAATTTTTTATTTGATAGGTTCTATAAGTGTGTAGAATTTCAGCATCATTAGCAAAGGCAACCCAGAGATCCAGAAAGTTCAATCATGAAATCATGTTATCTGTACGTATGTATGTGCCACCCTGTATCTCGTCAACTATTTGATGGATTCAGCTGATTTTTGGCAGAGATAAAGGTTCTAGGGTCTAGTTGATGGCATTTTAATTTCAGTTTACCATATACCTTAGTTTTCCAGAAAATTCCAAAAAACCTTATAAATGATCATTGTATTGAGGCATAGCCTTTACAAAAGTAGTGACATTCCATGAAAAATGCCAGTATACTGAAATCATATGCCCTTAATAGGGTTAAGATGAAAATTCATATACACTAAATGTACAAAAGCAAGGAAATTCCCAAATTTTTACACTTTTATTGTCATTAAGGGTATGCGAGCACGGCAGGGCTATGTATTTTACTGGTAGGAATTTTTCTTCAGCGCACCTCACACACTTCATCCACTCATGCATAGAGATTTATACTGTAGTGATGTGATAATGAAATAGTTTGGTTGATATGTAGTCATACCCTTAATGACAATAAAAGTGTGAAAATTTGGGAATTTCCTTGCTTTTGTACATTTAGTGCATATGAATTTTCATCTTAACCCTATTAAGGGCATATGATTTCAGTATACTGGCATTTTTCATGGAATTGTTAATAACATACACATATCTTTCTGCAGCGCAATCATATTTTGTAAAAATAAACTTCAGTCTATGCAGATATCCTAACCCTAACGGTTATCTCGGAACGCATTTACCATAAACTTGACAAAGTTTGTAAAGCTCTGACGGTAGCACTTGATATATCCAAAATCTGACATAAAGTTTTTCTCATGAAAATTAATTCATACGGTATTACTGGATGAATATTTAATATAATCAGATCCTTCTTAGCCAAAAGAAAGATTCAGGTTGTCCTCGATGGCCGTACATCCAAACCACATGACATTAATGCAGGTATACCACAAGGGTCGATCCTTGGACCTTTATTGTTTCTCGATTTTTATAAACGACATTCCTGATGCAATTGTGTCAGAGATGGGTATATTTGCTGACGACACCATGCTCTATTCTCGACATGTGGGAAAAACGAACACACATATCCAAGGCAATGGCGGAATACTTGGAAAATTATCTCCAGGCTGTAGCGGAATTTGGACATAAATGGATGGTAACATTTATTGCTACGAAGGCAAACCCCCTTTCCTTTAACAATTATAAGAAACCTTTCAATCACCGATTGTCATGGCAAATAACACCCTACCATCATTCAAACTCCTCGGCCTAACATTCACAGGTAACATGAACTGGAACAAATACATTGAAGACATTGCCTAGGCTGCTGCAAAGAAGGTGAGCTCCCTCTACCGAGCTAGAAAACTTATCACACCTGACAGTATCCTATATCTCTACAAAGCCACCATCCGCCCATGCATGGAGTATTGTTGGCACATCTGGGCTGGTGCACCAACCACCAGGCTCTCCCTCTTAAACAGTTGACCGACTTTTTGGGACCCTATCTCCAAATTTCACTCTGTGCAGTCTCGTCTAATCACTTATTTCCAAGTTTTCCTTGACCGGCCAACCTTCTTGCAATTTAAGACATCCATGCTTCTGCACATATATAAAAAAATTAAAAAATTTTTTTTTTTTTAATTAAAAAAAAAAAAAAAAGCACAAAAAAAAACAATCTCTTTTTAGTGGAGGATGTTAATCTATGATACCTTTGTTTTTCATATGGAAAATATCGACTGATTAGTTTTTTTTTAAGGAGATAGGAAGACATTCATTGATGAAACAAAAGTCTTCTACCTCCCTCTGCACATGAATCGTTTGAAGTATGGCAAAATTAACATTTTCTGAAAAAGAAAACAAAAACGAAACGTAACGGAAAGAGGAAGAGAGAGAAAAACATGAAAAGAAAAAAAAGAGGAATAAAGCGAGAGAGAGAGAAAGACAGAAATAATAAAATCGAGTCGAATTTGTCAAATGAGGAAAAATATGGATGTAAAGCTCTAGAAATTTCACTTTTTCTAAAGCGGAATTTCATTTTTTTCTGAATTACAAAAAAAAAAAGTGGAAACCTAACATCCCCGAATACGAGAACGGATCTTTATTAATAAGTCTTAAAAAAAAAAAAGAAAGGAAAAGAAAAAGAAAAAAAAGGAAAAGAAGAAAGAAAAGAAAAGAAAAAAAGGAAAAGAAAAATAAAGGAAAAAGAGGAAAAAAAGGAAAAATAAAGGAAAAGAAAAGAAAAAAGAAAAGGAAAAAAGAGGAAAAAAGGAAAAAATAAAGGAAAAGAAAAAAGAAAAGAAAAAAGAGGAAAAAAAGGAAAAAATAAAGGAAAAGAAAAAAGAAAAGAAAAAAGAGGAAAAAAAGGAAAAAATAAAGGAAAAGGAAAAAAGAGGAAAAAATAAAGGAAAAGAAAAGAAAAGAAAAAAGAAAAGGAAAAAAGAGGAAAAAAAGGAAAAAATAAAGGAAAAGAAAAAAAAAAAAAAGAAAAAAGAGGAAAAAAGGAAAAAATAAAGGAAAAGAAAAAAGAAAAAGAAAGGAAAAAGAGGAAAAAATAAAGGAAAAATAAAGGAAAGAAGAAAGGTAAAGAAAAAAAGGGAAAGAAAGGTAAAAAAAAAAAAAAAAAGATTCAAAAAGCGTTAATCAACAAACAGAGAAGAAACCCAACAAGATATTAGTTCAGAGTAATGGCATGAAAGACAAATTTATTCAGAGTAAAAACATTTGAATCCGAGACTTTCTCACTCTTGCGTTCTCACACTTAAACATACCCCAACAGTTCGTTCTGTTTTCGCCCCCCCTCCCCTCCCCCCCCACACACTTTGAAAAGCATACTATTTCCGTCTTTGTTTGTCGCGTTCATGCCGATCTTCTAGGTCGTCATCGCTATGGTAATTGCTCCCAGCACCACCGCCACTACGGGATCTTTGGACGAAATCTGTGCTGAAATCCTTGTCCGGATTTTCATATCGGAGCACGTTTAGGCACTCCTCAAAAATTCTCGCTTCTGGAAAATCAACCTAGAGAAAGAAATAAATGAATAAATAAATAAAATATCACTTATACGAAAGCAATCTACATGATTCTTTGAAGGCATTTTGCCTCTTTCTTTAAGTTTAAAATTTTAAAGATGCTTTAAAAAAAAAATGAACTTTCCCATATTTATAGTTATCTGCATCTAACACATGATTTTTTGGAAAATCAACCTAGAGAAAGAAAGAAATGAATAAATAAATAAAATATCACTTATACGAAAGCAAACACATGATTCTTTGAAGGCATTTTGCCTCTTTCTTTAAGTTTAAAATTTTAAAGATGCTTTAAAAAAAAAATGAACTTTCCCAAATTTATAGTTATCAGCGACCGTACGCGATTTAAGTTCAAATTTAAAAGAGACATTTACACCGTTAAATCCACACAACATCGGCCGTCACTTCTACAAAACCAGGAAGGATCGTTACGTAAAAAAATATGGTTAATACCTTTTATTTGTCTAAATCTCTGACGAGGCTTGTTGTATCAAGAAAAATTATTAGATAAAAACAAAGTCAAGATGAAAAAAATATATATTATTTTTAATAAAAAATATCTGCATCTAACACATAGTTGTTTGAAGGCATTTTGCCTCTCGCTTGAAGTTTAAACTTTTAAAGATGCTTAAAAAAGTGAACTTTCCCAAATTTATATATATATATATATGTATAGGGTTATTTCATGTCACATCATCCAGGGCTTGAAACCCATATCCTCAGATTTTGTTGTAACTTGCACCACAGATGGACATCATAAAAACTAAGAAATCATGAAAATTTAAGCATGCAACTCCAAGCGGTTTCCGATTTAGAGCATTTTCCGTTTTGCGTAAATCGCGCAAGATGTCGCTCGGGCGACATTTTAATAATTACATTTTCTTGAATATTTTCAGTTTGGAACATGATGTGACGCTGAAAATTCACACAGGTATGTTTTTCAACCCAAGGAATCCAAAAATGGCATCAGCTTTGCTAAAAAATGAAGCCTTCTATAAGATTTTATCAAATTTTGAAATTTTTTACATGTGCACCAATATGGGGCAAAAAAATGATGTAGCTGATATGGTAACGGGTTTTTTTTCTTTTGGACATTCATTTAGACACTATGAAGTACCTCTGGACCAAAAATGGTAAATAATATTTTTTTTGTTAACTCACAGTGTCTATTCAAAGTTAGGCCTTTTTCCGAGGGTTCAGAAATACCCTATTGGGGGAAGCAACTAGTTTGGATATGCGAGATCAAAATTTATATAAAATTCACATTGAAATAAGTTTTAGAAAGTAAAAGTTAAGAGTCTCACAGTGATCAGATATTTACAATGAAAGCTGACTTCACAACAAAAACCAGCACATGTTGTGATTTCGGATAGCTGCTCCTCTTCTCCCCACCCCATGAGGGAGGAGGAGGTGAGAATATTGTTTTATGTGTGTCCATGTTATCTTCTTTCTATTTATTATAATAAAGGACAGTTATCTGTGTGTATGTCCAGTAAAAAACGATAAAACAAATACCCGTTATGAGAGAAACGATATGGAAGATTCGTATGAAGGCAGTCTACGGAGCTGACACCTACACTCTTCTCGACCTTTTTGCGATTTTCAAATATTACCTGAAAGCTCGCATTAGGGCCGAGAGAGTGAGACTCTTCGGCAGATTTTGGTGAAAGGTGGGTGACAGGTGCACAACTGTGTAGAATGACTGGAGCCGGATTAGAGTGGTATTTAGACGTACCTTAGGTATAGAATATAGAGCTGCAGAAACAAACATTGATTTTTGTCCCGTTTTAAGTTAGCCTGAAGACACGTTCTTTGTTGGTTTTTTGTTAAGTTTAGTTTATAACTTAGCTAGTGTATGAATGGTTTCATTACGGCCCTTTTATTTTGTCCCCCTTTTTTTTTTTGTTGATAACTCCCCTTCCTGCCCCAATTAGGTGACTTGTTTGTTTGTTGGGTTTTAACGACCTTTCAACCCTTATAAGGTCATCTCAGGTCAAACTTTTTTTTTTTTTTAAATTAAATATTGTACAAGTTAGTTTCTTTGAGAAACCCTATTATTTGAGACGGGACTATATTTTCAAATAATTTTTTAATATTAGTTGCTTTGTAGTATTCACTGCGTATATGGGTATATCTTTTGCATTTAAGTAATATTTGTTTTATTGTTTGTCCTTCATTACAATGATTACACCGACAGAGCGTTTGATTTGCCAGAGATGCAGGTCACCCTTCGATATTTTCGAAGGAGGTGTGTGTGAATAAAACGCTGGGGCCTGCATCAACCCCTTTTTTTTTCGTTCTTTCGATTTCGACTGGCAAATCTGCGTCTCTGCCACAGTTTAGTAATGGGGGGGGGGGAGTCTTTTTTACTAACTTGCAGCTTTTCATTGTGAATATCATTTTTTTTGTATATAAAATTTTTATTATCAACCCCCCCCCCCCCATTGCATAGTTCTTTTATATGGGTTTTAAGTAGGTTTTCATGGTATAAATTCTGTTGCCGATTGGAGATGGATGTATGAAGAAAACCCCAGATGTGCAAAAGGCCGATTGGAGATGGATGTATGAAGAAAACCCCAGATGCGCAAAAGGCCGATTGGAGATGGATGTATGAAGAAAACCCCAGATGCGCAAAAGGCCGATTGGAGATGGATGTATGAAGAAAACCCCAGATGCGCAAAAGGCCGATTGGAGATGGATGCATGAAGAAAACCCCAGATGCGCAAAAGGCCGATTGGAGATGGATGTATGAAGAAAACCCCAGATGCGCAAAAGGCCGATTGGAGATGGATGTATGAAGAAAACCCCAGATGCGCAAAAGGCCGATTGGAGATGGATGTATGAAGAAAACCCCAGATGCGCAAAAGGCCGATTGGAGATGGATGTATGAAGAAAACCCCAGATGTGCAAAAGGCCGATTGGAGATGGATGTATGAAGAAAACCCAGATGTGCAAAAGGCCGATTGGAGATGGATGTATGAAGAAAACCCCAGATACGCAAAAGGCCGATTGGAGATGGATGTATGAAGAAAACCCCAGATGTGCAAAAGGCCGATGAATTTCACAGAAGGGCTTCCACCCCTTTTTATCCTCTTTGCATAAAACTAAACTAAAAATAGCTCACATTACCCACCCTTACTCTTAACAGTTGTGTTCGAAAACAATATCTATAATAAGAAACAATTCAATTTGAACTCTGGCTCGTGGAGTCACTTGCCCAAATGATCATCTCCGACTCCGGAAACTTTAAAAAGTTGCAATGTTTACAGAAGAAATCTTCTCCAAGACAGTACCGGTCTATGGGATGCAGTAGCCATCGGAACAGATACTACACTTTGATCCCGATCAAAAGACTGAGAAAGCGGTATTTATCTACCTCCCACAGAGTAAAATGGGACACAAGGTTGGAAAGTGGAATTTGATAAGTCAGCACTCTAGAGGAAGAGCACTTATGATCGTCAAAAAATGCCTGGGCAGCCCCGTCGGCATTCCTTGGTAGGGGCGCCTTAGGCGATTAGCAATAAACTAACCCCTTCTCAAAGGGTGAGAAGGCAAAGCCTGGGAGGGTGCACCTCCTAGAACTGCATAGGACAAACCCACAGACCGGCGGAATCTCAAGGCCCGAAGGCCAAGACGATACCGATCTGTAGGGTGTAGTATCCATCGGAACAGATACTACACTTTGATCTTAGCCAAAAGGCCAAGAAGCGCAATTTATTTATCTACCTCCCACAGCGGTAAGATGTGACACAAGGTCTGAAAGTGGGATTTGAAAAGCCAACGCCTGAGAATTTGAGCACTCTAGCCTACAAAAAATGCCTGGGCAGCCCCGTCGGCACTCCCCGGTAGGGGCGCCTCAGACAGTAAGCAATAAACTTACTCCTCCCCAAAGAGGGGAGGCAAAGCCTGGGAGGGTGGCTCTCCTAGAACTGCACAGGACAAACCCACAAACCGGCGGAATCAAGACCCGATGGCCAAGATGACACCGGTCTATGGGGTGCAGTATCCATCGGAACAGATACTACACTTTGATCTTAGCCAAAAGGCCAAGAAACGCAATGACATATACGTATATGTATATCTATATATACTAATCAAGCTATGTGGATCTTGCTTGGTTGTTTGTCTCCGTGCACAATGGATGACGTCATCCACTAAAACAGAGGTGGAAGATCCTTTTATGACGTAAAGATGGTGTTATAGACATCCTTTATGATGTCATCCATTAAAATTTGCCGTTTTCATACCTCATCGTAATACGGCTTCCTATTCCAGTAGCTTCTTTCCAAGAACCGCAGGCTTCCTTCAACATGGCCATACCATCGAAGTCTTCTGTCATGCACAAATCTCCCTATACTGTCCAGATTTAATCTTCCTCCGAGGTCATCGAGTCTGAGACTGCCTTTAAGAGTCCCAGCACACATTCATCGTATCATCTATATATTAATACGATAGCGTGTGTGTTCGTGTGTCACACTTACATCAAAAGCTCTGCGCATGCGTGCCGCACCTAGATTTGGAAAAGCATTCAAGTCACCTAATTTTCGTAATATTTTCAAGTATTTCCCTTTAGCGACATAGGATTTTGACGTCGGCCCGACTGGTTTATAGTTTGATCCCAACCAACCTCTAAGATTTTTTTTCTACATCGAAAGGGGGGAGGGGGAGGGGGTTAGGTAGGAAGGGGAAAACACATTAATACGATAGCGTGTGTTATTTTGTGTGTCACGCTTACATCAAAAGCAACGACCTTCTGAATCTTTGTATGCTACTCATGAATTGGAGCCAAATTTAATTTAATCTAAAGCATTTACAACGTACGGTTTAGTCGTCGAAATATTACCTTCACTAGAAATATTGTATATAAAGAAGTTTTGTAAATTGTTTCATGTATTGTTCATTTTTTTAAAATAAATATACAAGTCAAATCTTCTCATATTTTATTCAAACATGTATAGGTTAGGAACAAAATAATTAGTATTGAAAACATTTCGTGTAATTTACACGGGTCCCACGCAAAGAGTTTTCTTCACATTCTACAATTCATTTGACTTCTTTTCAACGGAAATTTACCACCCGGACAATCTGCATATATTTTTCTTTTCATTCACTGCGTTTTTTTAACAAAAATTCCTTTAATAATAATTTTCATATTTTTCAAATATTTGAACTTTGGTTTTTTCGAAAGCCAACTTATCCATCTGTATTTCTCCTCTGATGATAAGATTTCGATCTTTGAAAAGCCTTGGCTTAAGGAAAGAATAATAAACACTAGTTTATTACTGAATACACCTTGCATTGAACAATTGAAATTTGAAATAAATTTGGACAATCGTCGCATATTTATCACTCTTTTTTCTTCTATCTCTCTCTCTCTATATATATATATATATATATATATATATATATAATACTAAATTACATTTTAAATATTTTACCTACGTACGACGTATTTCAAGCTTACAGCTCTCATCAGTGCAGGGAAATAACAATTTCAGACTTATAGATTAGGAACAAGATAATCTATATATTAATACGATAGCGTGTGTGTTCGTGTGTCACGCTTCCGGCAAAAGCTCTGCGCATGCGTGCCGCACCTAGATTTTGAAAAGCATTCAAGACAGGTAATTTTCGTAACGTTTCAAGTGTTTCCCTTTTGCGCAACGGTTAGCGACGTAGGATTTTGACGTCGGTTGTCGACGTCGGCCCGATAGGTTTGTAGTTCGATTCCAACCAACCTAAAAGTGTTTTTTTCTGCATCGAAGGGGAGTAAGGTAGGGAGGGCACGACCGGGAATCTATACATTAATACGATAGCGTGTGTGTTATTTTGTGTGTCACGCTTACATCAAAAGCAACGACATTCAAATCTTTGTATGATACTCATGAATTGGAGCCAAATTTAATTTAATCTAAATCATTTACAAAGTAATGCATAGGTTAGAAATAAGATAATTAGTATTGAAAACATCATTTCGTGTAATTTACACGGGTCCCGCTAGTTAGTATTAATATATATATATATATATATATATATTACATTATATCATGTTATATGTTATATTATTATATAATATATATATTATATTATATATAAATAATACTAAATTACATTTTTTACCTACGTACGACGTATTTCAAACTTACGGCTCTCATCAGCGCAGGGAAATAACAATCTCAGACTGTCACAAGGCGCGAATCCGGTTCACAGAGACATCTTGAATCTGTAAGCGTTCACTTAGTCCAAAAGGTCACGGGAAATTATCACGTGATAACGAAGAAATGAAGTTATATTTAACATTGAAAGCAGCGAGTGTAAACATAAAGACATTCGATAGGACTCAACGGCAGCTTCAGGTGAATGTCGATTTTTAATCTCTCCAACAGTGCTCTTACTTTAGTTATACTAATGATATTAAATCATTTTTTTAATATTTTACCTACGTACGAGGTTAGGAACAAGATAATTAGTATTGAAAACATTTTGTGTAATGTAGGGAACATGAACATGAAGAGGGCTTACTTGCGAAACGTCCTCGGGTTTGCTTTTCCTGTGCGCTGCGAGTGAAAGAAAGAAAGAAAGAAATCCAACATGGCGTCCCTGAATGTTTATTACATACAGTTCACGCAAAATCTCGCAAAGTCTCGCTGCACGTATGGAAATTAGGTGTGACTCGATATTATAAAAGCGAGTCTCGTACCGTCTCAGGAGAAACGGAGTGTGTGAAGCGAGTGCACGTGTCGAGCAGTGAGAGCTGCTTTGGAGGTTAACAGTGATTTGCGACCTTCGTTATTACTACATGTAATTTACATGGGTCCCGCTAGTTCTCTCATTATTTCTCTCTCCATGCAACGCATGTCCTCAACCCTCACCAGCCAAGTCTGATAGACTCTTCCCTTGCTCGACGATGGTAATAGTCTGCTAGTTGGTAGTGGCAGAAGTTCCCCAAACTTATTCCATTGATGTTGAAATATATACGGTACCTTTGTGTGCTTCTTGTCAGTTCCGTAGACAATGGAAGTGCAGCAGACCTCACCAACTTTCTGGGAATGGGTGTAGAAATACCAGCAGCAAATCTCCACTGTGCCGATGACGTCTTTGATTAGAAGGATCCGCTTACTGAATTGGTGTGAGAGTTTATCAAATAGTTCAATGTTCTTCAGAAAATGGTCATCAGAATTGCTTAAATAGGGAGAAAAAAAATACAAAAGATTAATATTTATTTTATTCATTCAAAGAAAAAAATTTATTTTATTAAAAAAAAAAGATTAATATTGATTTTATTAAAAAAAAAGAATATTTTATCAAAAAATTTTTTTAAATTTTATTCGAAAAAAATAAAAATCTTATTCAAAAAATTTATTTTATTAAAAAAAAAAAAAAAAGATTAATATTCATTTTATTTAAAAAAAAATGAAAAAAAAATATTAACATTTATTTTATTTAAAAAAAAATGAAAGAAAAAAATTAATATTTATTTTATTAAAAAATAAATACCAAATATTAATATTTCTTTTATTAAAAAATAAATACCAAATATTAATTTTTCTTTTATTAAAAAAAATTACAAAAGATTAATATTTATTTTATTAAAAAAATAAATACAAAAGATTAATATTTACTTTATTAAAAAAATAAATACAAAACGATTAATATTTATTTCATTTAAAAAAAAAAAAAATACATAAGATTAATATTTATTTTATTAAAAAAAAATACATAAGATTAATATTTATTTTATTTAAAAAAATATACATAAGATTAATATTTATTTTATTAAAAAAAATACAAAAGATTAATATTTATTTTATTAAAAAAAAAAAAGATTGATATTTATTTTATTAAAAAAAAAATATTTATTTTATTAAAAAAAAAATATTTATTTTATTAAAAAAAAAATATTTATTTTATTAAAAAAATAAATACAAAAGATTATTTATTTTATTAAAAAAAGATTAATATTTATTTTTATTAAAAAATAAATACAAAAAGATTAATATTTATTTTTATTAAAAAATAAATACAAAAAGATTAATATTTTTTATTAAAAAAATAAATACAAAAAGATTAATATTTTTTATTAAAAAAATATATACAAAAAGATTAATATTTTTTATTAAAAAAATAAATACAAAAAGATTAATATTTATTTTATTAAAAAAAATAAATACAAAAGATTAATATTTATTTTATTAAAAAAAATAAATACAAAAGATTAATATTTATTTTATTAAAAAAAAATAAATACAAAAGATTAATATTTATTTTATTAAAAAAATAAATAAAATAAATATTAATCTTTTGTATTAAAAAAAAATTACAAAAGATTAATATTTATTTTATTAAAAAAAAATACAAAGGATTAATATTTATTTTATTTTTAAAAAAATACAAAAGATTGATATTTATTTAAATAGTAAGACAAAAGTCATTCCATTTGAAATTAATACTTCAGGATGGAAGGGGCGAAAGATACTAAGCTACGAGTCAATCATTTGATCTACTTGAACAAGAATAGCCAATCTTTTGGTTATTGCATGATTACAAGTCAGGCACTCAACTCCAGAGATAAAAAAAAACACGTCTGCTCATAAAAAAAAACCTCGTTCCTCGAAAATTTACAACTATTAAATACTAAGTTATCGTTTGCTAGTATTCATCTGGTGATTTAGATTTGCGGCCACATTGACACGCACACATGAGGACCGGGATCAGCGAGTGCACTTAATGTCATCTCGACCCTGCTATGTACTGGAAACAGACGTGACATAGCTAGGAGTAAGAAGAGTAGGAGTGGGTTGGCGGTTTGTGAGGCGAACATCATGTGTAGAGAATGTCTTAACATGGACGATAAATTAGGGGGCCAAAGATTTAGAGCCGGAACGTGCCCCCGGCACTAGAAGAAGAGAAGGCAATGACAACAGCTGAATAAAAAGTCCTTTTTTTCAAATTCTTTGTTTTTTTTTTTTTTAAATTCCAACGAGAATTTAACCCTGGAGACGATCGTGGAACGGCTGCCTCAGACACGAAGGATTGCTTAGGTTGAATGTGGGAGACACGAGGTATGTTTATGAACATCCATGTGTTTTATTTTGTTGTGATCTGTGAGAGACATTAGACCTCTCCTAAGAGGGGAGATCTAGGTAACACAACAGGAATTTAAGTTATTGCTAAAGGAGAATTTGACGAAGATTGATTCTAATTGAAAACATAGCAATTGGTTTTATAATTGAGTCCTGTCTGCATTTATTAATAGACATGGCGAAAATTTGGAATATTTAAACATAAAAAAAAAAAAATGCTTTCGTTTCCCGTCAATTTTTGTGAGCACACACCAAACTTTTAGTCTACAGATTCTTTGCAACTTCAACAATAAAGATATACCGTTTTATTTTTATATACAAGTGTTCGTAGTCTTACACACAGCCGCAATACAGATTAACAACCAAAAGAAAGAAAAACAGAAAAAAAAAAAAAAAAGAAAAGAAAAAAAAGGAGATGCCTTTCTGTTAATGAGAAAAAAGAAAAGAAAAAAGAAAACAAGAAAAAAAAGAAAAAAAGAAAATAAGAAAAATAAGAAAAGAAAAAAAAGAAAAAAAAGAAAAAAAAGAAAAAAAGAAAAGAAAAAAAGGAGATGCCTTTCTGTTAATGAGAAAAAAAGAAAAAGAAAAAAAAGAAAAAAAAAGAAAAAAAGAAAAAAAGAAAATGAAAAAAAAGAAAAACAAGAAAGAAAAAAAAAGAAAAGAAAGAAAAAAAAAAAAAGAAAGAAAAAAAAAGAAAAGAAAGAAGAAAAAAAAAGAAAAAAAAAAGGAAAAAAATAACAAAAAAAAACATGGAGATGCCTTTCTGTTAATACGTAATCCATGTTGACGCATGGATTACGTATCCGAACTAATCACTCGGCAATAATCGTGTTGAACAGTTATTCGTTCTAATTTCAATTGACAAAAGGCTGTAAAATACACTTTCTGGAAAATTTAGAAATTGTAAAAGTTTTTAAAAAAAAAAAATTATTTTTTTTAATACTCAGACTTTAATCTAATCCAAAAGTCTAAAAATCTCTTACAAATCTTTTAACAACGTTTGTCGCATCTTCAAAATCACGCAAGGTGATGTGACAGCTCCATTTCTAACGTTTGGCCACAAATCCAAAGTTGAAGGGATGAGTCACGTTTTGGACCCTCATCTTCTCATGCAAAAACTTAAAAAAAAATTATTCAGAGAGAAAGAGCGAAAGTAAGCAGCAAAAGACTCGTCTTACTACCAACACTGCAAAGAACTCTCCTTTCTTCCTTTGTGTACCTAAAATGAAATGGAACTTCCATGAACAGAGTTTCTTTCCAAGAACTTCCAACCTGTAAAACACGTTACCACGGGAATGTTTCCCTACAGACTAAAACCTGGTCGTTTTCAAGTCCAATGTAAAAAAAACAAAAAAACAGGAGAAACAGAAAAAAGAGAAAAAAAGGAACAAAAAGAAAAAAAGAGAAAAAAGAAAGACAAAACAGAAAAGAAATAAAAAAGAAAAAAGGAAAAAAGAAATAAAGAAAGAAAAGGAAAAAGAAATAAAGAAAAAAGAAATAAAGAAAAAAGAAATAAAGAAAAAGGAAAAAGAAAGGAAAAGAAAAAAAAACAGGAAAGAAAAGAAAAAACAAAAGAAAAAACAAGAGAAAAAGGATAAAGGGAAAAAGGATAAAGGGAAAAAAGAAAAGAAAAAGAAAAAAAAGAAAAGAAAAAAGAAAAGAAAAAAAAGAAAGAAAAAAGAAAAAAAGGAAATAAAAAGAAAAAAGAAAGAATAAAGAAAAAAAAAAGAAAAAAAAAAGAAAAAACAAGAAAAAGAAAGAAAAAGGATAAAGGGAAAAAAGAAAAGAAAAAGAAAAAAGGAAAGAAAAAAGAAAAGAAAAAAAAGAAAAAGGAAAAAAAAGAAAAAGGAAAAAAAAGAAAGAAAAAGAAAGGAAATAAAAAGAAAAAGGAAAAAAGAAAAGAATAAAGAAAAAAAAAGAAAGAAAAAAAAGGAGAGTCAACAGGGATCATGTATCAGGACTGATCACTCGGCAATAATCATGTTGAACAGTCAACAAATATCTTTCGAGTCATCCTGTGTCATAGTTCTCAATCCTTTCATAATATTGTTCCAATCATCCAACTGAAAATCTCACTAACCCTTATTATCTTCGAGTGGCTTTTGGCCTTGATAAGCGGTGGTGAATGATTAGTATAAAAAAAAAAAAAGATGTCTGATGATAGCAAGGACAGTACGGACTTACCTTGTGTATGAATATTTATTGTTGTGTCGATTGCAACTCAGCTTGATAACAGGCTATGAGGAAAAAAGAAAAGAAAAGAGTTTCAAGTGAGTAAATGAAAATGTTGCTTATGTAGGTACTTATCCAGATTAGGACCCAAGCTAAAATCGACTTGGTGTCAGTAGTTTCCGGATGTTTACATAGGCGGACGGAAAAAGCCGAAGCGCTTATCCAATCAAAATTTAACCTTCTTAAAAAAAAATTTAAAAAAAATTTTTGTGCAAAAAAAAAAAAAAAAGAAAAAAAAAATTACCACTTGTTTAGTAATATTTATCTTTAAAAACAAAGCTAAACCCTTTTTAACACTTCAGTGATATTTAAAAACGAAAAAAGAAAAAAAAAGAAAAAAAAAAAGAAATTCAAAGAAAAAAAATTTACCACTTTAGTAATATTTATCTTTAAAAACAAACAAACCCAAAGTCTTTTTAACACTTCAGTGATATTAAAAAAAAAAAGAAAAAAAAAAGAAAGAAATTCAGAGAAAAAAAATTTACCACTTCTTTAGTAATATTTATCTTTAAAAACAAAGCTAAACCCTTTTTAAAACTTGTTCAGTGAAAAAAAAAAAAAAATTTCGCTTTTAATGTTGGTTAGTTTTTGCTTTTTATTCCAGTTGTACATCCAGCCTCATTTTGGATTTTTTGGATGCAGGCAACCGACTTTTCATTCGTCTTTTTTCCGGCCATCTACGTAAATATTCGAAAACTACTGACGCCAAGTCGATTTTAGCTTGGGTCCTAATCTGCATAGGTATCCTTATGCATATTACAAAACTGTACATTTTTAGACACCAAAAGCTACAAATGATGTCACCGTATATTTCCTGAAACTATATGGCCCCCGGGTATTTGGATACATATATATTTCATTTTGATCAAAGATGGAATAATAATAATGTGGGGGTCAGCGTTCACGCCAAACATCCACAAAAACGGAAATTCGACTTTTCACTTTGTTTCATTTGATTTATAACTTGAAATTATAGAAATAAAAAAAAAATTAAAAAAACTGAAATAGTAATATGGGGTTCAGGGCTTGGAGCAAGCATACACAGGGGCTCTCAATTATTTCCGGAAAACGCTGGGTGTACCTTTAAGGGGTTCAAGACTATGAATTTACCGAAATCTTTTTCAATTAATGTCACTCTTTTTAACACGCCCCCCCATCCTCTTACAACAAATACTACACTACCCTTACCCCCCCCCATGAATTTAGCATAAAAAGATAGTAATTGCATAGTTTCAGATTGAGACAAACAGATACCAAATCTCCATTAGTAATAGATACCATTTTCCTCACAAGGGAGGAGGTAATGCCTTGGAGGATGGTATCATGACGAGCGAAAATATACTACACTGCCTCCACCGAAAGGAGGAGAAAGGAATGCTTGGGAGGATTGTATCATGATGAACGAATATTTACAACACTACCCTCCATACAAAGGAGGAGGTAATGCCTAGGAGGATTGTATACTGATGAACAACATATACAACACTACCCCCCCCCCCCCTTGAAGAGGGGAGATAATACCAAGGAAGACGATCTCATGACAACAGAACAGATACTACACTATCTCCCACTTTCCAGAAAGGAGGAGGCAATGCCTTGGAGGATGATATCATGACAACAGAACTGATACTACACAACCTCCCCCCCCCCCCTGAATTGAGTATTGAAAGATAGTAATTACATAATTCTGGATCAGACAAACAGGTACCAAATCTCCATTAGTAATAGATTTATATCTGACACGAATTAACAGTAAAAGCATTTTTAAATGAATAAATAATTAACAAAAATATATCAAAGTATCACTCACACTCACTCACTATCCAGGTTTATCGGCTAAGTTCCCTTTGACAAAAGGTTTGACATTGTCTGACTGTCCTTATGCTAAGTCTCCAGTGATCACGATTGTGGGGATTGACTCTGTCCATTTGCCACTGTGTACGGTCTTGCCTGATGCTTTCTTTCCATGTTTTCCGAGGGCGCCCGGCTTTCTTTTTGCTGTCCAGCCTTAGGTCTCTTACATGTGCTGATATACCCTTGCTTCTTTCAACATGCCCGAACCAGCGAAGACGGTTTGCCCTTATTAGGACATCAAGTTTTGGAATGGCCAATTTCTCAAGTAGAGTGTCCGACCTAATGTTCTGGATCTCGTCCGGCTTTACATTACATATCCACCTAATCATTGCCCTGCCATTTCTCTGGAGTTGAGCAAGTGAGACCTGGGTGAGGGTTCAACACTCACTGCCATAGAACATCACGCTTCTTACGTAGCTATCATAGACCTTACCCCTGGTAATAATTGGGATGGCTCGGGATGTTAGGATTGGGAGAAGTTCTCTAAACTTTCCCCAGGCTGTCTTGACTGATGATCGAACTTAGTTTGCAGCCACCGCAGTCTCCAGCACTTAGCATATCTCCTAGGTAGCAAAAGGAGTCTACCACCTCTAAGGGTGTCCTCGCCTTTTTCAACTTCTGTGTAAAGGCGGCCTTCAATTGGGCGTGCAAGTCCTAGACATCTCTTACATCTGAAGTCTGGATTTGGTGTGAGCCTACCATGCACTCCGCTGCACTTTTCGTGCACCCATACAGTATAAATTATCTATATATTAATACGATAGTGTGTGTGTTTGTGTGTCACGCTTACATCAAAAGCTCTGCGCATGCGTGCCGCACATAGATTTGGAAAAGCATTCAAGTCACCTAATTTTCGTAATATTTTCAAGTATTTTTCAACGGTTAGCAACATAGGATTTTGACGTCGGCCCCGACTGGTTTATAGTTCGATCCCAACCAACCTCGATGATTTTTTTTTCTGCATCAAAGGGGGGGGGGGGGTGAAGGTAGGGAGGAGACGACCGGGAAGACACATAGTAATTTTTTAAAATAAATATACAAGTCAGATCTTATCATATTTTATTCAAACATGTATAGGTTAGGAACAAGATAATTAGTATTGAAAACATCATTTTGTGTAATTTACACGGGTCCCGCTAGTAATGTTATTATTAAAACTATTAAGTACACAAATCTGACTCTTTCCTCATAACCTGTCTTTAGAGTTAAATATCTATCAGCCAAAGGCAACAAAAGAAAGGAGGAGAAAAAAAGCGAAAAGGACAAATCAAGACTTCCTTTTTTCTTTTTCATTGTTGAATATCAAAAGATTTGTCTGGTATTAAATTAGTATCTGGTGATTTGGGTGGCAGTATAAGGACTTCTGACTGTGAGAGTTAAAAACTCTTCCGCTTGATTAATAAACAATAACATATTGATCAAGATTAAATATCAAAATCGATGTAGTCGATTGAAAGTAAAAAAATTTTTTTTTAACAACACGGACCAATATTTGCCATAAATCACTGATAAGACAAATTTACTTTTATGTAGCTTGTGGTCAAAAAACTATTACTCACAAAATTATGGGCTTGCACCAAATTAATTGTTAGTTAAGTATTCTCCAAATCAATAAAACGATCACTTTTTAAAATGTATTTATTTAAAATTGTACCGTTTTAGTCGACTGGACGACAGAATTTGATTTGGGAACAATTCATTTTAAAATGGCTAAAGCGAGAATTTTTTTTAGCTTAATTACATCAGATTAATCACTAATCATCATCTTTGCTGATCGGACAATCTTTTTTTTTCCATCTTTTTTTTTTTTAACATAGTTCACCCCAAACAAGGTAGGCCGCCACTGTAGACGTAAGGGGCTACTGAGAAAAAGTGTGAGAGGTTTTTTTTATGGGGAGGGGGGTCAATTTGGGAGCTGTGCAGCGAGATGTCTGTTTACATTAGTTTTAAATTTCTTCATGTCAGTACCGTCAGGAAAACAGGGAGGGAGTTCCAGCAGCACGAGGAAAGAAGCTTTTGGAGTAGAATGCTCTTCAGCATCTGGGGACCTCCACAGTGAATGGATGGGATTTGGCAGATTGTCGGGTTGGCCGAGTGTATTTACGATGAGAGGGCACCAGAGCAGCAAGTCCATCGGAGCACAATCCATCGAAGTATTTGTAAAACAGGCACAAGGATGCAACATTGCGGCGATGGGATAGGGGCTAGAGCTTGGTGGATAGTGAGGGACCTATCAAGTTGGCGACTCTTTTTTTGGACCTTGTCTAAAAGGGAGAGACTAGCGGATGATGTGGCAACAATAATCCATGCATGGGCGGATGGTGGCTTTGTAGAGATATAGGATAATGTCAGGTGTGAGGAGTTTACTGGCACGGTAGAGGGAGCTCACCTTCTTTGCGGCAGCCTTGGCAATGTCTTCAATGTATTTATTTCAATTCCTGTTATCTGTGAAAGTTAGGCCAAGGAGTTTGAATGATGAACTCTCAGGTAGGGTGTTATTTGCCATGACAATCGGTGGTTGAAGAGGTTTCTTGTAGTTATTGAAGGAAAGGAGCTTTGTCTTTGCGGCATTAAACGTTACCATCCATTTTTGACCCCAATCCACTACATCTGTGTGAAAGGTGATAACATATGTACAAACTTGAAATGCCTACGCGTATTATTATTTAGATAATAATACGCTGCGGCATTTCAAGTTCGTACCTACGTTATCACCTTTCACACGCATTTAAAAACATGAGACCGTCCAATCATTAATCTGATGTCGCTAAGGTAAACAATTCCGATTTTACCCATTTTCATAGTATTCAAAACAAAAAGTGTCCAATGAATACATCATACCTGTTATGACATACGGTAGCGAAACGTGGGCACTTAATAATGCAGCGATAGAAAAGCTAAGAGTGGCACAGTGCAAAATGGAAAGCATTATGCTCGGCATCAGCTTACGTGATAGAAAAAGAAACACCTGGATCAGACAGAAAACTGGAGTAAATGACATCATCACTACCATACGAATGACAAATCATAGATGGGCAGGTCACCTTTCGAGATGTACAGACAACAGGTGGACATATAGAGCGACAGAATGGACCCCGAGGCAATGGAAAAGACCTCGAGGAAGGCCAAAAACTCGTTGGAGAAACGACCCTGATAGTCAACTAGGTCCTACTTGGCCACGCCTAGCCAGGGATAAAACAAGGTGTAAAGAAACCAGGGAGGGGTTCCTCCACCAGGGGTGAAATAAAAAAGAAAAGACCTTGATGATGATGATGATGAATAATATTCCCAGTTGATTTTTTTTTTTTTTAAAAGATTATTGTTATTTAATCACGGTAGTTATAAAGAGCTCAGTAAACGGAGCTCAAAACCGTTTGAATTATGCAAATATTCTTTGTGGTTCAAAAGTTATAAGAATTTAAAGCTAAAAATTGGGGGTTCAAAATTGATATCACATGAAAAAAAATACTTGAAATCACGGATCAAGTCACAAGAAATTCATTAAGTTCTTCACCGTTTCTTTAATTTCAGAGCAATTTTGATAGAATTTGGCATTCTTATGTAAAATTGTATGTTCTTTCTGATTCTGCACTTAAATTGTATGTATCTCTTTTCTGTAACCCATTATTTAGAGAATAAGACATACAGATTGAGGTTTTGGGGTTTTTTTTTAAGGAAATTTAACGAGGGATTAACATGACACATACAAAGTGTGTGCATATACGAGGCCTGTCTAAAATGTATCTGACCGTAGGCCATAAAATATATTTCAAATACGTGACTGGGTTGGGACCGTAATCCCCTTCAAAGTAGGCCCCTTGTGCTTGCACACACTTAGCCCACCGATCCATCCACTGCCGGAAACACCCCAGGAAGTCTTCCTTTGGAATGGTGTTCATCTCCGTCGTCGCGTTAGATTCAACAGGTGTTTGAAGAAGATGCGATGGGTGTAAGACAAATTAAGGAGTGGTTCAACCAATTCAAAAATAGCAGTAGAGAGTGACCAGCATTCTGGCAGGCCGCAAACTGCCCGGAATGCAACTGTTGTTGAGAGGGTGCAAAAAAAGAGACAACGCAGAATGAGGATTATTATTGATATCATTCTTATATAGATTTATTATTTTGCCATCTAATTTACATAGGTGTTTGTGGTGTTTACAGACACATATGTGAATTAGAGGACGTGTTATTTGATGCCGAATCCGGTCATTTTGGTGAAGGTTTTTATGCTTCAAGTTCTTTATATCTTCAAATGTTTAATCATGGTTTTTGGTTTGGTTGTTTTGTTTTACTATAAACCGCCGGAAAGCACCGACGCCGGGGGACTATTAGCTCGGGTCCCAAAGTAACAAAGTACCTTATTTTTTTGTTTTAATTGTATTATTTCACAGAATTCAATAATTAATAAAATCCAGTGTGAGTATTTGCTTAACCTATAACCATTGAAATGGTGTTCATCTTTGCCGTCGCGTTAGATTCAGCAGGTGTTTGGAGAAGATGCTATGGGTGTAAGACAGATTAAGGAGTGGTTGAACTGATTAAAAAATGGCCGCACATCAGCAGAGAGTGACCAGCGTTCTGGCAGGCCTCAAACTGCTCGGAATGTTGCTGCGAGAATGCAAAAAAGAGATAATGCGGAACGCGACTGCGGAGATGAACACCATTCCAAAAGAAGACTTCCAGAGGTGTTTCCGGCAGTGGATGGATCGTTGGGCTAAGTGTGTGCAAGCAGAAGGGGGCCTACTTTGAAGGGGATTAGGGTCCCAAACCCGTCATGTATTTGAAATATTTTTTCTTGCCTAAGGTCGGATACTTTCTACTTGAGTGAGTATTTGCTTAACCCATAACCAAAAGGGACATTCTGAGGATATTCACCGCTAATCGAGCCATTACGAAAGTAGTGTTAGCCATAATGAAAGTAGGGTTAGGGTTAGGGTAAGGGTAAGGGTTAGAGTTAGGGTAAGGGTTAGAGTAAGGGTTAGGGTAAGGGTTAGAGTAAGGGTTAGGGTAAGGGTTAGAGTAAGGGTAACGGTTAGGGTAAGGGTTAGAGTTAGGGTAACGGTTAGGGTAAGGGTTAGGGTTAGAGTTAGGGTAACGGTTAGGGTAAGGGTTAGGGTTAGGGTTAGAGTTAGGGTAAGGGTTAGAGTTAGGGTAAGGGTTAGAGTTAGGGTAAGGGTTAGAGTTAGGGTAAGGGTTAGAGTTAGGGTAAGGGTTAGAGTTAGGGTAAGGGTTAGAGTTAGGGTAAGGGTTAGAGTTAGGGTAAGGGTTAGAGTTAGGGTAAGGGTTAGGGTAAGGGTTAGAGTTAGGGTAAGGGTTAGGGTTAGAGTTAGGGTAAGGGTTAGGGCTAGAGTTAGGGTATGGGTTAGAGTTAGGGTATGGGTTAGAGTTAGGGTATGGGTTAGAGTTAGGGTATGGGTTAGAGTTAGGGTATGGGTTAGAGTTAGGGTATGGGTTAGAGTTAGGGTATGGGTTAGAGTTAGGGTAAGGGTTAGAGTTAGGGTAAGGGTTAGAGTTAGGGTAAGGGTTAGAGTTAGGGTAAGGGTTAGAGTTAGGGTAAGGGTTAGGGTAAGGGTTAGAGTTAGGGTAAGGGTTAGAAATGCAAACACTAGTTACCTTTCGGGTATTTGCGAGTAGATGTTGTTCCTCTTCGCTGGACGTGAGAAGTGGAACCAGACACGATGGCTGCTCCTCTTTCATCTTCTTCAGGGCTGGCTCTATCCTATTGAGAAGATCTTGGACAATGTAGTATCGGGCCTCAGCCTGTAGTTCCGTCAGCCCCATGATAGTGTCGGGCAGGGTGACTTTGTCGTCTCGTAAAAAGTTGAGAATGGTGTCAAAGTGTTTGCCACTCCGATCGATAAGGATCCAACCTAGTTAAAAAAAAAAAAAATTTTAATTTACAAAAAAAAAAAAAAATAAATAAATAAATTAAAAAAAAAAAAAAATTTTTTTTTTGAAAAAAGACCTTGATCAAATTTTTGGGCTAGTGTTCCCATGCCGTCAAAAAGGATGGCAAAATATCAATTACGACTAACACAGGTTTCTCAAACTTGTACAACTAAGCTGGAAATAAATAGGGTTTTACTTAAAATTGTAAAAAAAAAAATTAAAAATTACTATTTAATTGGTAATCTTACAGCTGACGCACCATGTTTCCGTGACTTTGTGTCGTCAACGTTCGGGCAGGTCTCGGAAGCGCCCGAGAGTTGACAAAACAATTAACCAATCAGGTTGTAGCAGGCATTGGACAATCAGGCTACAGCAAGCAGCCGATAACTTTTTTGAAGAAAGTAATCGCGTTCAATAACAAAAAATTAATTTTTATAATCTCTGTTAAGCTCGTCGAATCTCCCGAGTGAAGGACTAATTGAAATTTTGAAAAATATGAAAAAAAAAAAAAAAAAAAAAAAAAAAAAAAAAAAAACGAAAACATTTGCTTAACAAATGAAACAAAATCATCTTTTGAAACTTCCCGGTGCACAAACAAAAAAACATTTGATTAACAATGGTTCCTTTGACTAAAAAGAACAAAAAAATCATCTAATTAATAACAGTTGTTTGTTCGTTCTTCATTTTTATATATGTATTTTAGTTTGGTTTTCTTCGTCGTATTTTATCGGCTGCCAGTCTTCACTCTCGCGTTTGGCAGTTTTCGTCTCGTTTTGGCCTCGTCATCTCTCGGGCGCTTCTGAGACCTACTGTTGGATAATGGCCCTATGGGAATGGACGTATCTGTTGGAAATCGTTGGTTTGACTTGCGCGAATTGGTGCAGGTGGACCCGTACAGTCGAGTGCAGAATAGGGCCTGTTATCACAGTCGGAGCTCACAGACGTGACCTCAGATCAAGGGTCAATGTGCACCCGCGAGGGGCTCTGTGACGTCACGGGAATTATTTCCCTAAGAAAATACAGGCGAGAGATCTCTTTTCCCCCCTCCACGAATGGTTAAGATTTAATTGATAAGTAATTACGAAGGCAGTAATTTGCTCTCTCTCTCTCTCTCTCTACGTTAGTGAATATCTCCCAGCTGACAGATAACTAACGCTTGAAATAAAACAGAAATTAAATTTAAAAGATTGTCTTCCGAGTCGGTCATGAAGTTTTTGTTGTAGTGGCGATGTTTCGTTAGTGAATATCTCCCAGCCGACAGATAACTAACGCTTGAAATAAAACAGAAATTAAATTTAAAAGATTGTTTGTCTTCCGAGTCGGTCATGAAGTTTTTGTTGTAGCGCCGATGTTTCGGCAGAAAGAAAGAAGAAAGAATTCAACCACTAGACGACACGCCCCTCCACGCGATGAGGAAAGAAGAGAGGGTACAAAAAATTTAAAGGTATGCAAACTATATGATTTTTGGTGTTAAAAAACTGACGAGTGTTTAAACGAGAACTGCCACGGCCCGTTCCGGGACGAGTATACAAAACGAAGACTGCCGCGGCCCAAGCAGAGGGGCTATGCAACACGGCTCGAAAGTTAACGACGCGAAGTCACGGAAACATGGTGCGTCATCTATAAGAGTACCTTTTAATTAAATAAAAAACAAAACAATTTACTAACAAGCCGCGCGTGCGTTGTCCCCCTCTGTATGTGACTCGATGTGGCGAGTGTAAAATGCAATAAATTTGGGCAATTTGGGGCATTTTTGATCCCCCCGTTTGACCCCCTGGGGGCGCGAACCAGATTTTTTCCAAGGTCAGCGATACTTATTTTCTATTAGGAACAATTGCCTCCACATTTTGGCCAAGTTTCAGAGAAATTGAATCGATGGATCAAACGTTATGGGGTAAAAAATGTCATTTTTTTGCCATTTCGGGGCCTTTTGACCCCCTGGGGGGCTAACCAGAATTTTTTTTCAAAAATCGGAGAATGTCACTTTCTAACCTGACCAAAGTTACCACTTCATGCAAAATTTCAGAGAAATTCAATGGATGGTTGCGGAGAAAAATCCGGACAGACGGACGGACGAACATGCCTCAAAAAATAAGTCCCCCGATTTTATAAATCAGGAAACCAATGAACCACCACTTATCAAGGCCAAAAGCCACTTGAGGATAAAGGTTAATGAGACAGATTCATCATCATCATCATGCTCGGTTTAACGTCCGTTTTACATGCTGGCATGTGTTGGACAGCTTTTAGAAATTGACTTCTAAAGTAACCTATCTCTGACCAGGTCTTCATTTATCCCTCTATCTCTCAAGTCCATCCGTATCACTTTCTTTAGCCTTCTCCTCTGACTTGAACCCGCCACCTCAACTGTTCTACATCTACTAACCCAAGAACTCTCATCCATTCTTTCAACGTGGCCATACCATCAGAGTCTCCTGTTCTGCACTCATCTCTCTATACTGTTCAGATTTAGTCTTCCTCTGAGGTCATCAGATCTAACCGTGTCTTTAAGATTCACATTACACATCCATTGTATCAGTTCTCTCCATGCGACGAACGCATGTTGAAAATGATGAATGTAATGAACAAAATTTTATTACAAATGAGTGCTCATCGACATTGGATTCGAAAACGGCCTTGTTGTAACCCACAGGGAACCAATCCTGCAGCAACGTATTCCACACACAGATGCGATGGTCTTGGAAAGAAGCTGTTTTTTCTCAGTCTTTTGGCTGAGATCAAAGTGTGGTATATGTTCCGATGGATACTACAACCCTTAGACCGGTATCGTTTTGGCCTTCGGACCTTGAGATTCTACCGGTCTTAGGGTCTGTCCTGTGCAGTTCTAGGTCCACCCTCCCAGGCTTTGCCTTCTCACCCTTCGAGAAGGGGTTAGTTTATTGCTAATCGCCTGAAGCGCCCCCTACCCGGGCATTCTTTTGTAGGCTAGAGCGCTCTTCTTTCGAGGGCGCTGGTTTTTCAAATCCCACTTTCCCGACCTTGTGTCACATCTTGCCGCTGTGGGAGGTAGATAAATACCAACTATAATTTCCTCGGTCTCTTGGCTGAGATCAGAGTGTAGTATCTGTTCCGATGGATGCTCACTCTGTAGACCAGTACCATCTTGGCCTTCGAACCTCGATTCCGCCGGTCTGAGGTACTGTCCTGTGCAGTTCTAGGAGGTCCACCCTCCCAGGCTTTGCCTTCTCGCCCTTTGAGAAGGGGGTAGTTTATTTCTAATCGCCTGAGGCGCCCCTACCGGGTACGTGTCACTTTGATTCTACAGCGTCATTCTCATATCATTTCTCTCGATGTAACGCATGTTCTCAACTCACAGGATTACATCAAAGCCCTTGGATACACAATGATACAACATAAAACTGAAAAAGCAATAAATTGTCTACAATAGTGGAGGTCTTGGACTGCCAAAAGTGTTCAAGTTTGGTAGTTTGGTAGTTTTGTTTTACGGCATATCAACCCTTTTTGGGTTATTTAATGCCGAATCTGGTCATTATAGTAAAAGTTTTTATGCTTCAAGTTCTTTATATCTTCAAATGTTTAATCATCGTTTTTGGTTTGGTAGTTTTGTTTTACGGCATATCAACCCTTTTTGGGTTATTTAATGCCGAATCTGGTCATTATAGTAAAAGTTTTTATGCTTCAAGTTCTTTATATCTTCAAATGTTTAATCATGGTTTTTGGTTTGGTAGTTTTGTTTTACGGCATATCAACCCTTTTTGGGTTATTTAATGCCGAATCTGGTCATTATAGTAAAAGTTTTTATGCTTCAAGTTCTTTATATCTTCAAATGTTTAATCATCGTTTTTGGTTTGGTAGTTTTGTTTTACGGCATATCAACCCTTTTTGGGTTATTTAATGCCGAATCTGGTCATTATAGTAAAAGTTTTTATGCTTCAAGTTCTTTATATCTTCAAATGTTTAATCATCGTTTTTGGTTTGGTAGTTTTGTTTTACGGCATATCAACCCTTTTTGGGTTATTTAATGCCGAATCTGGTCATTATAGTAAAAGTTTTTATGCTTCAAGTTCTTTATATCTTCAAATGTTTAATCATGGTTTTTGGTTTGGTAGTTTTGTTTTACGGCATATCAACCCTTTTTGGGTTATTTAATGCCGAATCTGGTCATTATAGTAAAAGTTTTTATGCTTCAAGTTCTTTATATCTTCAAATGTTTAATCATGGTTTTTGGTTTGGTAGTTTTGTTTTACGGCATATCAACCCTTTTTGGGTTATTTAATGCCGAATCTGGTCATTATAGTAAAAGTTTTTATGCTTCAAGTTCTTTATATCTTCAAATGTTTAATCATCGTTTTTGGTTTGATAGTTTTGTTTTACGGCATATCAACCCTTTTTGGGTTATTTAATGCCGAATCTGGTCATTATAGTAAAAGATTTATGCTTCAAGTTCTAAAAATAAAATAAAAAAGGGGAGGGAGAAAGGGAGAGGGGCTGTTGTTTTTGTTTTTGGTTTTGTAGAACATAATTAAGTTTTACAAAAAAAAAAAAAAAAAAAAAAAAAAAAACGTCAATGTAGGTGAATTTCGTCTCAGGGAGCCACAGGGCAGCCTGATCTGGTATCACCAGCAAAAGTGTTCAAGTTGGTAAAGGATAGGCATCCAGCCGTAAAATAGCCTTAAATACAATGTCTAGTCGAAATACAGCAGGAAAAAAAAAAAGGCAGTGCCAGTAGCACTAATGCTGCTGGTAGTGTCTTGGGCTTCGTAGATCCCAGGATGTGTAGATCTTCAGGGCCTGGCTATGGCAAATCATACGAACATCCAGAACTTTTTCGCATTGGATCTCTGAATGTTGGAACCATGCGAGAAAAGGCAAATGAGGTGGTGGAGACAATATCCAGAAAGAAGATTGACTTGTGTTGTTTACAAGAGACGAGATGGAGAAATGAAGGTGTGAGAAAAATAGTCGGGAGAGATATCAACTGCAAGTTCTACTGGTCTGGGAATGATAAAGGGACAGGTGGAGTGGGAATATTAGTGGCAGAGAAGTGGTGGGAGAAAGTTTTTGAGGTGAAGCGAATATCCGACAGGATAATATTTGTTCGTCTTGTTGTTGGAAAGTTAGTGTTTGCCATTGTTTGCATCTACGCTCCACAAGTTGGACTCAGCGAGGAAGCAAAGGACAACTTCTACGAGCAGCTGCAGAGCCTAGTGGCGACTGTACCTAGTACTGAGGAACTGTTTGTGTGTGGTGACTGGAATGGACATATTGGTTCCACTCCTTGCGGTTATGAAGAAGTACATGGTGGACATGCTATTGGTATGAGGAATGCTGGAGGAGAAAGACTACTCGAGTTTGCTGTTGCTAATAATCTAGTGATTGGCAACTCGGTGTTCGAAAAGAGGCCTAAACACCTAGTTACATACCAATCTGGAGGAATCATGACCCAGATAGACTACATACTATTCCGACGCAGCTTCAGGAGACATGTCACAAATGTCAGAGTCAGCCTGGGTGAAGAATGTGTATCTCAACACAATCTGTGATCTCAAGGCAGAAGCTTCCCGCAAATGCAAACACAAGTTTACACCACGCATAAAACTGTGGAAGCTGAAGGAGCCAATCATTCAGGCTAAATTTGCTGAGAGATTTGTTTCTTCACATCGGGATACACGGGCAGTGAGTGTTGAAGAGCACTGGAAGAGGCTCAAGGATGGATTGAATGATGCAGCGATGGAGGTGTGTGAAGTGTCATCCAAGCACAATTGGAGGAAACAAACCTGGTGGTGGAATGAGATTGTTGATCAAGCTGTTAGAGAGAAGAGGCGATGCTACAGAGCATGGAAAACAGGAGGTAGTAGGGAAGCATACAATGGAGCCAAGCGTGCTGCTAAAGCTGCTGTACACCACGTTAAGTCAGAGGCCGATAAAGAGATTTTTCTCAAAATAAATCCCAAGTCAAGTGACATTTACAAGCTTGCAAAACAGATGCGCCGTGACAATCAAGATGTCTTGGGTGAAAAACCTATAAGGAACGACTCTGGTGAACTCTCATTGGATGATGAAGCGAAAAAAACAGTCATGGAAACAGCACTACGAACGCTTGCTGAACGTTGAATTTCCATGGAACCCCGATGAGCTGACTTATGAATCTCCTATAGAAGGTCCTAGTACCCCCATTACCCAGGAGATGATCACTGAAGCAATCCGTAAAATGGGAGCTGATAAAGCAGCTGGGCCATCTGGTATAGTTGCTGAGATGCTCAAACCAACCGGTGAACTAGGGGCCAGTTTGGTGCATAAACTGATTGAAGCCATCATCAGAGAAGGATGCATACCTAAGGAATGGGAAGACAGCATTATAGTAAGTCTATACAAAGGTAAAGGCGATGCATTAAACAGAGGTAACTACCGTGGACTCAAGCTCGTTGATCAGGTCATGAAAGTCCTGGAAAGAATTGTTGAACAGCTGATCAGACAACAAATACAGATTGCTGATATGCAATTTGGCTTCATGCCCGGTAGGAGCACCACAGATGCAATTTTCATCATACGCCAAGTCATGGAGAAACATCTAGCAGCAAACAAACCACTGTACATGGCATTTGTAGATTTGGAGAAAGCTTTTGACCGTGTCCCCAGAAGGGTCATCTGGTGGGCCCTGCGAAAGCTGGGTGTTACTGAGTGGTTGGTTCAGGTGATAACGTCTATGTACACCAATGTATGTAGTCGGGTACGAATCGGTAACAGCTACAGCGACGAATTTGAGGTTAGAGTAGGCGTCCATCAGGGATCTGTCTTAAGTCCCCTTCTATTCATCATTGTACTCGAGGCTCTATCACTGGAATCCCATACTGGCTGCCCGTGGGAGCTGCTATATGCCGATGACCTAGCGATCATTGATACTTCACTTCAGTCACTCAAGGAACGTCAGGGTAGATGGAAGAGTAGCATGGAGGAGAAAGGTCTCAGAGTCAACATGGGTAAAACTAAGGCCATGATCGCAGGTCCAAACCTCAGCTTACTACAGAAAACAGGAAAATACCTGTGTGCTGTATGTCTGAAAGGAACTGGCAGCAACTCAATCATCTGCACTCACTGTTCAGGTTGGGTCCACAAAAGGTGCAGTGGCATAAAGGGCTCTCTCAAAGCAGATCCTCACTTTAAGTGGTTTCGTTGCACCGGCACGGCAAGACCAATAGATGGCAGACCACTGACGGAGATGGATACTGGTGACAACAAGCTGGAAGTAGTGACAGACTTTTGTTATCTTGGAGATGTGCTGTCATCAGGTGGAGGCTGTGAACTCACGGCAGCTACACGTTGCAAGTGTGCCTGGAAAAAGTTTAGAGAGCTGCTACCAATCCTGACAAACAAACACCTGCCAACAACTACGAGAGGGCATGTATACTCCTCATGTGTCAGAAGTGTGCTGTTGTATGGCTCAGAAACTTGGGCTGTCTCTGCTGGCATACTAAGGAAGCTGTGCCGTAATGACAGGGCAATGGTCAGATGGATCTTTTTGGTGAGGCCTGAACAGTACGTTTCTTTTGAATCCCAGCTCTCACAGGTCGACTTGAAAAGCCTTGCGGACATCATGCGGAAGAACAGACTGCGTTGGTTGGGTCACATTGAGCGTAGCGATGGCTGGATTGCTAAAGTCCGACAGTTGAATGTGCCAGCAGAGAACATCACCATTGGCAGACCCAAGTTGACTTGGGAGGACGTAGTCAAACGTGATAGGAAGGCCATGGGTATGGATTCCATCAAGCCTTGCCAAAGACAGGAGTGGAGAGGAAGACTTAGATTTCGAGACTAGACAATCAGGCCCCACCCTCATCAGAGGATTAATTGTGGCCTGATTCAACAAATAAACCGGTTGATGATGATGATGATGATGAATAATTGTGTTTCGGAATTTTTGAGATGAGGATTGATAATTTGTATAATTGCGATTATTCGGACTACGTTTCTCATCTTGAGTGTTATCATCACAATATTTTGGACATAGTACTAAGTTATCATTCAGTTCTAAGTGATAGTCATCTGAAGGTTGAAGGTTCAATCCTCGGTGCGGGCGATATACGAAGAATTGCGAATTACTGAAAACTTCTCCCAGTCATGGCTGACGGAACGAGAGCATGCTACACCCGTGGATTAAATAAAGGATTCTGTTCGAAATTCCGTCAATATTCCTGAGTTTGACAAAAATATTCCCGAGTTCGAAGAGATGCACCTGAAGAAGGCTGGAGGTTACAGCGGCCGAAACGTTGTGATGATAACACTGAAGATGAGAACAGTAGTCCGAATCACCAAAATTATACAAATAATAATTGTGTTCCAGAATTCAATAAGCCTAAAACAATTGAGAATTCATGTTTGTAAAGCATCTGGTGGTATTAGGGTTAGGGCTGGTATTAGGGTTAGGGCTGGTATATGTCACAAATTTGTGTGATGTGTAAAGTGGTGTTGCTGCGTGTAGATGTGGTTGCATATCAAAAACAAAAAATCAAAATATATATATATATATATATATAATATTATTGTTTATCAGCCCCCCACGAAGGCTGGGCACTCTCTAGTAGCTTTAATAACAAGCAGTACAAATAGCTATATGCACGATCCGAGCGCCACTTCGTAAGATCACTCTAACTGCCTGGTAAACAGCTGCCGATTTCTCTGTTTACATTTAAAGTTCCTATATATTTACTAACTAATTGGCTATGGCCTGATGGATAAGATCCCCGACTGCGAATCCGTGGCGATTTGTGATCGGGGTTCGCGCCTACCGACCGTAGAGGATTAGTTCCTAGACTGAAGATTGCGTTAGCATGAAACATCGATGTCTCTATGTATTTTAAAAATAATTAATATTTATTTATTTATTTATATATATATATATATATATAGTCAAATATAAACCAAAAGTTTCATATATATATACATAATATATATTTATACATATATAAATACATATATATATATATATGATATATGCATATATATAATATATATGTTTATACATATATATATGTAAACTTTTAGTAAATAGGACCTATAGAGAAAAGGTTAAGCTCAATATACGAGATAGAGCAATTATAAAGATAGAAGAAATAAAAGTGATAAACATGTTCGAATGTCCAAATTTATTTCAAATTTCGATTGTTCAATGCAAGGTGTATTCTGCAATAAACCAGTGTTTATTATTCTTTCCTTAAGCCAAGGCTTTTCAAAGATCGAAATCTTATCAGAGGAGAAATACAGATAGATAAGTTGGCTGTAGAAAAAGCCAAAGTTCAAATATTTGAAAAATATAAAAAACTATTATGCTTCCCACCGACCGCTTTCAGCCTCATCTGCCAGCTAGTCCTTGGACGAAAAGAAAGCCGAGTGCATAAGTTTTCCCTGTTGGTATATAACCTCTTCACCAAAAAGACTGGCCAAACCTCCCCGTGGTACACCATGGATCCTGGGCACCTTGTGCCCCAGGCTAATTGGCTAGGGATCTCGGAGTAGATTGGAGCCCTAGAGATGCAGTGTGTAGGGTCCACTGATATGTGGACACGTCCCGACACTCACCAACCCAATTCCAAGCCACAGGGTATGTAGCAAATGCTATTTTTGGCTGACCTGTCGCAACCTGGGTGACAATAGCGTATGCGACAACTCACAGGTAATATGTGACATTGGTGCATGCTCACGTGGAAACCACATCAGCCGTAGTTAGATGGGAACGGTGGAAGTCTTGGACTGCCAAAAGTGTTCAAGTTGGTTAAGGATACGCATCAAGCCGTAAAACTGCCTTAAAAACTATGTCTAGTCGAAATACGATTAGACAATCTGGCCCCACACTTATCAGTGGATTAATTGTGGCCTGATTCAACAAATAAACCGGATGATGATGATCAACAATCTACTGCATATATATAAGAAAAAATAGAACAATAAAATTACGAATGAATAACACTAAGCATTGATTTATTATAAACTGCAAATTAGGCATACAAATAGCTGTGGTTGGTAATTCATCCTTTTTCTTTTTTAATTAAATCACTTTAATTAATTACTGTTAATGCGGTGTGGTGGTATATGCCACAGGTCGGTTTGATGTGTAAAGTGGTGTTGCTGTGTGTAGATGGGGTTGTATATGCTTCCCCACCTACCACTTTCAGCCTCATCCGTCAGCTAGTCCTATATATATGTCCTTATCTCTTTCGTGTAATGAGTTAGGTAGTAATATAACTGTGATGAATGAAATAATCTTTCACATTTATTCATTTAGATATATATATATATATATATATATATATAAGTCCTTACCTCTTTCGTGTAATGGGTTAGGGTTAGTGGTTGTATATGTTTCCCACCTACCGCTTTCAGCCTCATCTGCCTACTAGTCCTTGGACGAAAAGGAAGCCGAGTGCACAAGTCTTCTTCTTCTTCTTAAAACTGTGCTCTGCGGCTACGGTAGTCAAATGACATCCCGTAGCTGCAATCAGTCCTCCATGCTAGTCCCAGGCCATCTGGCCTTGTCATGCGCAAGTTGTCGTAGGCAATGAAGTTATTTCGCTGTACGTAGTGGTCCTAGTTCTGCCTGCTTGAGGTCAGCACGTAGTGTGGCCAGCAGATTTGTGCAGTGCCGTCCTAGTCGCGGTTGGTAGGCTTGCGAGCCAGTAACGGCAAAGTCTAGTGCCCTCTGTGCGGGAGTGTCAGGATCCATTCGTAGGACATGGCCTAACATAGATCATCTTTGTTCAGCATAAGTCTCCCCTGCTGGTATATAACCTCTCCACCGACAAGACTCTAGCCAAACCTCCCTGTGGTAAACCATGGATAATGGGCGTCTTGTGGCCCCAGGCTAATTGGCTAGGGATCTCGGAGTAGACTGGAGCCCTAGAGGTGCAGTGTGTAGGGTCCACTGATACGTGGACACGTCCCGATACTCACCAACCCAATTCCCAGCCACAGGGTATGTGGCAAATGCTATCTTTGGATGGTGTGTACCAAACTGGGTGACAATAGTGTATGCGGTCACTCACGGGTAATATATGACATTGGTGCATGTTCAAATGGAAACCACATCAGCCGTAGTTAGATGGGAACGGTGGAGGTCTTGGACTGCCAAAAGTGTTCAAGTTGGTCAAGGATAGACATCCAGCCTTAAAAACTACGTCTAGTCGAAATGAGACTAGGCAATCAGAGGGTTAATTGTTAATTGTGGTCAGATTCAACAAATAAACTGAATGAAAGCCGACAAACATACGAAACGTTAAAAAAACAAAACACTAAAAACAAAAGTCATAAACGAACATTAAAGAAAAAAAAAAAAAAAAAAAAAAAGTTTTAAGAATCCACAATTATTTCGGGGATCGAACAGCGATGCTGATTACCGAAAGATACTCTGTCCTTTCAAGTAATCATGCGATCGATACATTTGATGAATCTTCGGTTTCTAAATCGACCAAAAGCGATTTGCTTCCATACCTTCAGAGTCCGTGAGGACATCCATCCGCCCGGAAAACATGGCCCGTAGCATTGTATCATGTTTTGTGAGCGTGTCGATGGTCGTGTAGTACAGCCGTCCGCCAACGTTCAGCTTCACATATTTTGAGGAAATCGTCTTCTTCGTCTCGGTTTTTGCTTCCCCAGACATGGAGACGCGTTTCGGGTCAACTGGAAGAGATCAAAAACAAAGATTTATTTTTAAAAAAACTAACAAAAGCCGAATGCAGCGGCAGCTCGAGGAAGAAATCCTACGACGACGTTAGAGATGGATGGACCACGCTCTTCGCTGGCCCTCATCTAGTACAAAGTACCTCTTTCGGATTGGGATTATGATTCAGTTTGTTTTATAACACATCAACCCTTTAAGTCATTATATGCCACACGATGGATTTAGAACCGTGAGTTGGAAGTAACGAGGAAAAAGAAAGTTGACCAAAGTCACCTGGCGTCGTGGACCTGAAGGAAATGTGAATAGGACTGGTTATACATGGAAGCATCTTGCTTTGAAAAAAACCCAGCCGGGATGGGGAAAGCGTCAAGGAAAGCCCGACCGGAATGGGGGAAAGTGTCCAGGAAAGCCCGACCGGGACGGGGGAAAGTGCCCAGGAAAGCCCTACCGCGACAAGGAAAGCGCCCAGGAAAGCCCGACCGGAACGGGGGGAAAGCGCCCAGGAAAGCCCGACCGAGACAAGGAAAACGCCCAGGAAAGCCCGACCGGGACAAGGAAAGCACCCAGGAAAGCCCGACTGCGACGGGGATAGCCCGACTACGGCGGTGAAAGCGCCCAGGAAAGCCCGACCACGACAAAGAAAGCCCGACGGGGACGGGGGAAAGCGCCCAGGAAAGCCCGACGGGGACGGGGGAAAGCGCCCAGGAAAGCCCGACCGGGACGGGGGAAAGCGCCCAGGAAAGCCCGACCGAGACGGGGGAAAGCCCGACCGGGATGGGGGAAAGCGCCCAGGAAAGCCCGACCGGGACGGGGGAAAGCGCCCAGGAAAGCCCGACCGGGACGGGGGAAAGCGCCCAGGAAAGCCCGACCGGGACGGGGGAAAGCACCCAGGAAAGCCCGACCGGGACGGGGAAAGTGTCCAGGAAAGTCCGACCGGGACAGGGAAAGTGCCCAGGAAAGTTCGACCGGGACAGGGAAAGCGCCCAGGAAAAGCCTATGCCCAAAATTTGGTGACATGTCTTGAAGAATAAAAGCAAGTTCCTTTTAGTAAATTCTTTCTAATTGAATTTGAGCAATAGTCATTAGACACCAATGAAGCAAGATTTCCTAAATTTCAATTTCTTAAGAAGACTAAATCTGGACAGTATAGGGAGATGAGTGCAGAACAGGAGACTTTGATGGTATGGCCACATTGAAAAAATGGATGACAGTTCTTGGGTTAAATGTAGAACAGTTGAGGTAACAGGGCCAATTCACAGAGAAAGGCCAAGGAAAACATAGTAGGTAGGGATAAGAATGGACTTGAAAGAAAGAGGGATAAAGACCTGGCCAGAGATAGGTTTGTTTTGAAGTCAATTTTTAAAAGCCGTGCAACACATGTCAGCATTTAAAACAGACGTCAAACCAAATATGATGATGGTGGGGAATAATTGTGAACTTTAGGGCCCAATTGATAGTAAATCAAGAAATAAGTTTTATTACAAAAAAACAAGAACGTCTTGAGATAACAATCCTCAGCAACTACAGGAGAATGGGATTCTTATGTTACGCTCATGCAAGCAGGTTTTGTGTACCAAAAAAAAAAAAAAGAAAATGTCAGTTTTACTGAAAACAAACAAGTAATGGTCAAGTCTTAACCTTTGCCCCCAGGCTGTCAACAAAAAAAGATAAAAACGAGATTCTATCTTTTTTTCGTGCGATTACACGTCATCCCGAAAATTAATTTTTTTTTTTTAAATTTTAGAATGAAAATAAACTTTACAATATATACAAAACGTAAAACGATCACCCAGTTCTTGAACACTGGGACAGAATGAGTAGCCATCTTTGTTGAGTCAGTTTGTAACAAATAAAGATGGCTACTTAGCTCAGAGCCAATATTTAGGGAACTTAAAATGCTCCTAACTTCTATTAAATTAAATTATTTTTTTTGTAACACAAATAGGTCACAAACTAGGAAGTAAACCAAAATAAATTGTTTTTGGCTAATTACCCAACTGTATTTCCTTTAAAATAATTTATGTCGGTAATAGTAATTTTTTAATGTTATTTATTTATACTAAAACATGGTTTGAGTAAAAATAAGTTATTTGCAAGCAATTCCGAAATCCATTTCACTCTAAAAATGAATTTACGTGACTGAAATAGGAATTTACCAAACATTAAACTTCTTGGGCATCTTTTACTACAATCAACAGAACGAAAAAAGGGTGAAAAAACAAATTTGCAACAAATAAATGTTACCAAAGGCAAGATAAGTTACTCATCTACCTACTTGGATAATTTTATTTGTGTTTTAACTTATTTTAAAGGGTGGTTTTCTTATTCAAAACAGTCGGTGTTGACTGCTCGAAAAGAAATTCAAAAATGGAGGCTCGCACATGTCCAGGACTTGAAAATCGATAAAAAATCGAAAACTAAACAATACACTGATAGAAACACATACAATAAATGTCAACAATTATGCGAAAATGTAATGTTCTATCAGTTTAATTAATTTAATTAATCGAGCACTGGTTTTTTTCCCACTTTCCCGACCTTGTGTCACATCTTACTTTGTGGGAGGTAGATAAATAGAATCAGTTTAATTAATAATAGTTGTTTAGCTATGGTTTGTTTGTTCTTTATTTTTATATATATGTATTTTTTAGTTTGATTTTCTTCGTCGGAATTTATCGGCTGCCAGGCTTCGATTTAACGTTTGGCATTTTTCGCATCGTCAACTCTCGGGCGCTTCCGTAACCTGTCCGAACGTTGACGACGCGGAGTCACGGAAACATGGGTGCGTCATCTATAAGAGATACAGAAAGTAGAATCTCATTTAGGATTGGGGGGGGGGGTAGCTGAGAGTTTTAATCTATAATACAAAAAAATAAAATCGATTTGTCAGGTATAAAAACACGGATATAATCGAATAGTCTACTTCCGTTTTTCGTTGTTATTTAAATAAAACAAAAAAAAAGTACACGAAGACAATGATATTGATAAAAAAAATGTATAAATTCTTTGAGAATAATAAAAAAAAGATCCTTATTACGAAAACAAGGGAGATTTTTTGGGTGCTTCTGCTGTTTCACAACGACATGTTAGGCCTCTCTTTAAAAAATAAAATAGCTACAGAAATGTTAAAACTTTGTTATGTACTTACGTGGTAGCTGAAAATAAGACTATACACCAAAAATTACGCAAATTCATCCAGTATTTATTAAATTAAAAATAAAAAACGATTTTATCTATACGTCGCCATTTTTTAAATATTTTTGACTTTTTCCGAAAGTTATCTCCCTTGCCTAATACTTATGCTGAAATGTCTACCGATACGTAAGATCGTTTTCTTCTTTTTTCTTATAATTTAATAAATACTGGATGAATTTGCGTAATTTTTTCTGTACAATCTTATTTTCAGCTAATACGTAAGTACATAAAGTTCGGTGCTATATAAAAAAAAACTCTGAAAATCGCAGTTCCAATTAAATTAACCGGAAAACTCTTTGAAATATTTATGTATCAAAATAAAAACTAGTTTCATCGTATTTTGATTACTGCCATTGATTTAATACTTGTTAATATGCACGGGTTTCAAAAATTAGCAGAAACTATCTAGTAGAATTGTAATAAAAAAATAAAAATCTTATATCGGGTTCGGCCATTGATTCGAGCGAAAAAACACGAAATTCAGGGGGAGATAACCCAGTCTGTCATATTAACAAGTAATAAATCAATGGCAGTAATCAAAATACGATGAAATCGATTTTTATTTCTAATTAAAATTCTACTCGATCATTTTTCCTACTTTTTGGTGAGGATGCTTATTTAAATCTGCTGCGTAAGTATATGATACTGTTTTTTTGTGTGTATGTGTGGTATTGATAATTTAATACTGACGCTTCTCTGTACGATATAAACTTTGTTATGTACTTACGTGGTAGCTTAACAGAAGACTGTACACCAAAAATTTATGCAAATTCATCCAGTATTTATTAAATAAAAAAAACAACAAAAAAAACGATTTTATCTATCGGTCGCCATTTTTGTTAAATTTTGAGTTCTTCCGGAAATTTTTTTTGAGTTATCTCCCTTGCCTAATCAGTAAGCTGAACTGGATAAAAAATGTCTAGCGATACGTTTTTTTTTTTCGTTCTTTTTCTTATAATTTAATAAATACTGGATGAATTTGCGTATTTTTTTCTTCTGTACAATCTTATTTTCAGCTAACACGTAAGTAGATAACAAAGTTTATACATTTTTAAAAATATTTTCACGTCGTAGCGAAACTAAAGAAGTACCGGTTAGGGTTAGGATTAGGGTTAACTTGGACCCTAATCTGGACCAGTAACCAAAATAGCACGGTTCGTAAACTGCAGAAGTACCAAATAAACTAAAATAAAAGGGTAACATTTTAAAACTAATTACCAGCGAATAATTTTTTTTTTTAGATTTACTATTAACTAAATAACAAAACAAATTAAAGTGATTTAAATATTAAAAAAAAATAACTTTTATAAAAATATATTTTCTAATAATAAATAAAATGTTGTTTTTTACCAAATAAATTGTAATTTTTTTTTCTCTCTCCATTTACCATTAATATAATTAACGTTAAGAAATTAAAAATAAAAATGGTTTAAATATTAAAATAAACACAAACTTACCAAAAGAAAAAAAAAACACTTTTTTGGGGGGGATGAAGAAAAGTGATTGTTATAAATTATTATAAATGAATAATATGTCAGGTCGGACGAAGGTTTATAAAATGGACTACGTAGGTCAACAAGCAACGATTACTGTCCAGAAATGGGAACTCAGATGACGGACAAATGTCGTGGGTATTATTTGAGGGGTCAGTTTCTTCGGGGTCAATCCAGCCAGATTCGGGGGGGAAGGGATCAACCCAAAAAGCAAATTCTTCGGGTGGAACTTTTTTCTTTTCTTTTTTTTTTTTTTTCACATTCAACTACTCAGCGGCAACCATTAGCGTCACAATAACATTGCGTTGACGTCATACACATATTGCGGTGACGTCATACACATGTTGTGGTGACGTCATTCTGGGAGCGCCCAGTTATTTGTAATGTAATGAATTAAAGTCCAGATTCAAATCTGACACTATCAGATCTCGGCGTTTTTTTTTTTTAAATATTTTTTTTTATCTCGCCTATATACGTAACTTTTAAAAATACACATTGAATTTTCTTTCTTTCTTAATTTACTGGTAATCGCGGTAAATGTTAAGATCGACTGTATAAACAGAATGGCGATAATAAAAAAAATGGGTGCTTCTTGCTTAAAAGTCCGAAAAAAATATTTATTTGTCTTTTACTGTTTAAGAGGTAAATAAGGGGCAGTAACTCTTAATTGTAATTTTGAGCCAGATTTTACGAGCATACGATCGCCTTGGTGCCGAAGGATTCCATCATTTGCGTGTGAATCACAAGTACAATTTTGTTGATCCACAAACCGGGGCCACCACCAACCACGTTGAACGTATGTGGTGTGAAGCAAAAAAGAAATAAATAAAATTGAATGTGGCACCCACACGCAAATGGTGGATTCCTATCTCGCAGAATTCATGTGGCGGCAGAAATTGCCCAAATTTGCAAACAAATTGCTGAATTTTATTCAGTTTTATAAAACCCAAGTATAAACACAATAAATTCTTAAATTTTCCATTGCTGTATACTTTGTTGTTCATTTATTACTAATTAATTTTCTGTAAATTACGTTACATGTAATAACAACAGTTGATAAGAGTTACTGCCCCTTATTTACCTCTTAAACAGTAAAAGACAAAGAAATCTTTTTTTCGGACTTTTAAGCAAGAAGCACCAAAAAATGTGTATCGGCGATAAAGATGGTTTTATGTCGTTTCCTTTTTAAATATTATTAAATGTTTAGGAACCATTTCGAGATTAAACCTATTTGGTAAATTAGTCGTTTCTCGGCCAAAATGGCGGACAATGAATCGGCTGCATTTTTTCTGATTTTTTTCCGACCTCACAAATGAGTAAGTAGACCCAAATAAATTGTTTTGGACTAATTTCCCAACTGTATTTTCTTTTAAAATGATTTACGGTAAATTTTAAATTAGTCTAAAACAATTTATTTGGGTTTACTTATTCATTTGTGAGGTCGGGGAAAAAAATCAGAAAAAGAGCAGACGATTCATTGTCCGCCATTTTGGCTGGGAAACGACTAATTTACCACCTATTTAGTATTACGCATGTAATCTGAAGAAAAACACGTTTGAAATGGGTAAATATGCTAGAATAATTGAGGGTTTAACAAAATGGAGTTTTACGGGACCGGAAGTGTTGTATTGTTCATGGAGCCATGTTTTTTTTTGTATCGCACAAGACGAAACAAGTGTTAAAACGTCTTTTCCCCTATTAATACGCAATACTACATTGAGTTTTAAAACTCCATAATGTTTTTAATATCATAATTTTTAATATATATATATATATATATATATATATATATATATATATATATATATATATATATATATATATATATAATGGTGAACTCTCCCGTCGATTTCGACGTATGAGTGCCCCACCAGGGGCTGCCTGCGCATGAATTTGTAATTGCAAGCGTTGCGCAATCCCCAACAACCGCTCTCCTGAGTCGGCATTGCTTGATTCCAATGGCAAGTAGTAATACAGGACGACTGGAAACAATGCCGAGATAAGCAGAGAGCACATACAGCACCTGGTATTCCCAAATGGTCACCCATTTAATACTGGCCAGACTCGACGCCGCTTAACTTCGGTGATCTAACGGGAACCGGTGTGTTAACGTGATTGTGTCGTATATATCTCCTTTTATATATTTATATATATATATATATATATATATATATATATATATATATATATATATATATATATATATATATATATATATATATATATATATATATATATATATATATATATATATATATATATATATCATTATATATATATATATATATATATATATAAAAGGAGATTGTAGTTTGCTTGAAGCATTGCTGGTAAATATAAGTGCAGATTAGTAGTCCGAGGCTATAGCAATGCGATGTAGTTGCCGGAAGATGGAAAAAGTGAACAGAAATAAACGATGAGAGAAAGTGAAACTCAAAACGATTTATTAATAATATATATATATATAGGGTCAGACGATAAGGCCTTAAGGAAAATTTTAGCAATTTGCTTTTTTTTTCCACCCGCCCGTTTCATTGATTAAAAAATGTTTCCTCTGAAATTTATCCTACGATTTTGTTGTACGCGAAATTTACTTATATATATATATATATATATATATATATATATGTGTGTGTGTGTGTGTGTGTGTGTGTGTGTGTGTGTGTGTGTATTTAGGCAGCATATTTTCATTTAGGCAAATATTATTAAATAACATGGAGTGTTTTTGCTTGATAAGACATTTTTTTTTTTTTTTCAATTTTCCAAACGGTCCATTTAGTGTTTCGGTCAAATTGATGTCTGTAAGTTCCATGGGTTTCTTGTTCCATTTTTTTTTTTTTTGCGAGTACTTTCGATTTGATTCGTAAAATCATTTTCATTAGTTTTGGTTTCTTATAAAAAATGTCTTTACTG
>OY744549.1:51282687-51372687 GCA_963556195.1 Sepiola atlantica
TTGAATAAAAGTTGATACCTATTTAGTTGTGGATATGTGGTCTTATTTATGGAAGATGGTGACCCCATTTTCTTGTTCAATATTCTATTCTAGTCAGATTTGAACCATAGGTATTAGACTAATTCTTGTTGTATTACAGTTTTCCCTTGAATAAAAGTTGATACCTATTTAGTTGTGGATATGTGGTCTTATTTATGGAAGATGGTGACCCCTTTTCTTGTTCAATATTCCATTCTAGTCAGATTTGAACCATAGGTATTAGACTAATTCTTGTTGTATTACAGTTTTCCCTTGAATAAAAGTTGATACTTATTTAGTTGTGGATATGTGGTCTTATTTATGGAAGATGGTGACCCCTTTTCTTGTTCAATATTCTATTCTAGTCAGATTTGAACCATAGGTATTAGACTAATTAAGATTGTTATATGAGGCCTTCCAGCTTGACCTCTGGAGACCAAAGAAGCACTTTTCCAGCAGGAGCGCTTTCACTGCTGCTGCTGCTGTTGCTGCTACTGCTGCTGGAAAGGATTGTAAAGGGACAAAAAAGGCCCTATTTTTTACGATTTTTTGGCACTTGTATAGATCGGGTACACGAGTCGAAATTTATTTTAGAAGAGTTCCAATGGTGTAAGGGGCAGATAACTTTTTTTTTTAAGTACATAATTTCTAGCTTCTCCGAAAATGGACGTAATCGACATGAATGCGCGAATTATCATATTTAACAAGTACTCAACAAAAAGTGGTGGCTTATCCTATTTATCAGAATTCATGTGGCGGCAGAGTCTTTTTGAACAAATTTCTGAATTCTATCCCGTTTAAAAAAACAAAATCAAGAGAAGAAAAAACAAAAAAAGATTTATTTTTCAAACTATAAAAAAAAAATCAAAAATGGTTTTGAAATGAAAAAAATATACTGTTGATTTTCACAAATTCTATTTTCTTCAATAAATGTTTTATCAATATACTGTTGATTTTCCCAAATTCTATTTTCTTCAATCAATGTTCTATCAATATACTGTTGATTTTCCCAAATTCTATTTTCTTCAATAAATGTTCTATCAATATACTGTTGATTTTCCCAAATTCTATTTTCTTCAATCAATGTTCTATCAATATACTGTTGATTTTCCCAAATTCTATTTTCTTCAATAAATGTTCTATCAATATACTGTTGATTTTCCCAAATTCTATTTTCTTCAATAAATGTTCTATCAATATACTGTTGATTTTCCCAAATTCTATTTTCTTCAATAAATGTTCTATCAATATACTGTTGATTTTCCCAAATTCTATTTTCTTCAATAAATGTTCTATCAATATACTGTTGATTTTCCCAAATTCTATTTTCTTCAATAAATGTTCTATCAATATACTGTTGATTTTCACAAATTCTATTTTCTTCAATAAATGTTCTATCAATATACTGTTGATTTTCCCAAATTCTATTTTCTTCAATAAATGTTCTATCAATATACTGTTGATTTTCCCAAATTCTATTTTCTTCAATAAATGTTCTATCAATATACTGTTGATTTTCCCAAATTCTATTTTCTTCAATAAATGTTCTATCAATATACTGTTGATTTTCCCAAATTCTATTTTCTTCAATAAATGTTCTATCAATATACTGTTGATTTTCCCAAATTCTATTTTCTTCAATAAATGTTCTATCAATATACTGTTGATTTTCCCAAATTCTATTTTCTTCAATAAATGTTCTATCAATATACTGTTGATTTTCCCAAATTCTATTTTCTTCAATAAATGTTCTATCAATATACTGTTGATTTTCCCAAATTCTATTTTCTTCAATAAATGTTCTATCAATATACTGTTGATTTTCCCAAATTCTATTTTCTTCAATAAATGTTCTATCAATATACTGTTGATTTTCCCAAATTCTATTTTCTTCAATAAATGTTCTATCAATATACTGTTGATTTTCCCAAATTCTATTTTCTTCAATAAATGTTCTATCAATATACTGTTGATTTTCCCAAATTCTATTTTCTTCAATAAATGTTCTATCAATATACTGTTGATTTTCCCAAATTCTATTTTCTTCAATAAATGTTCTATCAATATACTGTTGATTTTCCCAAATTCTATTTTCTTCAATAAATGTTCTATCAATATACTGTTGATTTTCCCAAATTCTATTTTCTTCAATAAATGTTCTATCAATATACTGTTGATTTTCCCAAATTCTATTTTCTTCAATAAATGTTCTATCAATATACTGTTGATTTTCCCAAATTCTATTTTCTTCAATAAATGTTCTATCAATATACTGTTGATTTTCACAAATTCTATTTTCTTCAATAAATGTTCTATCAATATACTGTTGATTTTCACAAATTCTATTTTCTTCAATAAATGTTCTATCAATATACTGTTGATTTACATTAAAAACAGATAATTACTGTTCATTCTTCATTGCAAATAAAATAGTATTTGACTTTCACTCCCAACAGGGGTTAGGGTTAGGGTTTAGGGTTAGTTTTAGGGTTAAGGTTAGGGTACGGGCTTAGGGTTGTGGTTAGGGTTAGGGTTTAGGGTTAGTTTTAGGGTTAAGGTTAGGGTACGGGCTTAGGGTTGTGGTTAGGGTTAGGGTTTAGGGTTAGTTTTAGGGTTAAGGTTAGGGTACGGGCTTAGGGTTGTGGTTAGGGTAAGGGTTTAGGGTTAGTTTTAGGGTTAAGGTTAGGGTACGGGCTTAGGGTTGTGGTTAGGGTTAGGGTTTAGGGTTAGTTTTAGGGTTAAGGTTAGGGTACGGGCTTAGGGTTGTGGTTAGGGTTTAGGGTTAGTTTTAGGGTTAAGGTTAGGGTACGGGCTTAGGGTTGTGGTTAGGGTTTAGGGTTAGTTTTAGGGTTAAGGTTAGGGTACGGGCTTAGGGTTGTGGTTAGGGTAAGGGTTTAGGGTTAGTTTTAGGGTTAAGGTTAGGGTACGGGCTTAGGGTTTGGGTTAGGGTTAGGTTTTAGGGTTAGGGTTTAGGGTTAGCATTAAGGGTTAATTTTAGGGTTAGGGTACGGGCTTAGGGTTTGGGTTAGGGTTAGGGTTTAGGGTTAGCATTAAGGGTTAGTTTTAGGGTTAGGGTACGGGCTTAGGGTTGGGGTTAGGGTTAGGGTTTAGGGTTAGGGTTAGGGTTAAGGTTAGGGTACGAGCTTAGGGTTTGGGTTAGGGTTAGGTTTTAGGGTTAGGGTTTAGGGTTAGCGTTAAGGGTTAGTTTTAGGGTTAGGGTACGGGCTTAGGGTTTGGGTTAGGGTTAGGGTTTAGGGTTAGCATTAGGGGTTAGTTTTAGGGTTAGGGTACGGGCTTAGGGTTGGGGTTAGGGTTAGGGTTTAGGGTTAGTTTTAGGGTTAAGGTTAGGGTACGAGCTTAGGGTATGGACTTAGGGTTTGGGTTAGGGTTAGTGTTTAGGGTTAGCATTAAGGGTTAGTTTTAGGGTTAGGGTACGGGCTTAGGGTTTGGGTTAGGGTTAGGGTTTAGGGTTAGCATTAGGGGTTAGTTTTAGGGTACGGGTACGGGCTTAGGGTTGGGGTTAGGGTTAGGGTTTAGGGTTAGTTTTAGGGTTAAGGTTAGGGTACGGGCTTAGAGTTTGGGTTAGGGTTAGGGTTTAGGGTTAGGGTTTAGGGTTAGCATTAAGGATTAGTTTTAGGGTTAGGGTACGGGCTTAGGGTTTGGGTTAGGGTTAGGGTTTAGGGTTAGCATTAAGGGTTAATTTTAGGGTTAGGGTACGGGCTTAGGGTTGGGGTTAGGGTTAGGGTTTAGGGTTAGTTTTAGGGTTAAGGTTAGGGTACGGGCTTAGGGTTTGGGTTAGGGTTAGGTTTTAGGGTTAGGGTTTAGGGTTAGTGTTAAGGGTTAGTTTTAGGGTTAGGGTACGGGCTTAGGGTTTGGGTTAGGGTTAGGGTTTAGGGTTAGCATTAAGGGTTAGTTTTAGGGTTAGGGTACGGGCTTAGGGTTGGGGTTAGGGTTAGGGTTTAGGGTTAGTTTTAGGGTTAAGGTTAGGGTACGGGCTTAGGGTTTGGGTTAGGGTTAGGTTTTAGGGTTAGGGTTTAGGGTTAGCATTAAGGGTTAGTTTTAGGGTTAGGGTACGGGCTTAGGGTTTGGGTTAGGGTTAGGGTTTAGGGTTAGCATTAAGGGTTAGTTTTAGGGTTAGGGTACGGGCTTAGGGTTGGGGTTAGGGTTTAGGGTTAGTTTTAGGGTTAAGGTTAGGGTACGGGCTTAGGGTACAGACTTAGGGTTTGGGTTAGGGTTAGGGTTTAGGGTTAGCATTAAGGGTTAGTTTTAGGGTTAGGGTACGGGCTTAGGGTTTGGGTTAGGGTTAGGGTTTAGGGTTAGCATTAAGGGTTAGTTTTAGGGTTAGGGTACGGGCTTAGGGTTGGGGTTAGGGTTAGGGTTTAGGGTTAGTTTTAGGGTTAAGGTTAGGGTACGGGCTTAGGGTTTGGGTTAGGGTTAGGTTTTAGGGTTAGGGTTTAGGGTTAGCATTAAGGGTTAGTTTTAGGGTTAGGGTACGGGCTTAGGGTTTGGGTTAGGGTTAGGGTTTAGGGTTAGCATTAAGGGTTAGTTTTAGGGTTAGGGTACGGGCTTAGGGTTGGGGTTAGGGTTAGGGTTTAGGGTTAGTTTTAGGGTTAAGGTTAGGGTACGGGCTTAGGGTACAGACTTAGGGTTTGGGTTAGGGTTAGTGTTTAGGGTTAGCATTAAGGGTTAGTTTTAGGGTTAGGGTACGGGCTTAGGGTTTGGGTTAGGGTTAGGGTTTAGGGTTAGCATTAAGGGTTAGTTTTAGGGTTAGGGTACGGGCTTAGGGTTGGGGTTAGGGTTAAGGTTTAGGGTTAGTTTTAGGGTTAAGGTTAGGGTTTGGGTTAGGGTTAGTTTTAGGGTTAGTTTTAGGGTACGGGCTTAGGGTTTGGGTTAGGGTTAGTTTTAGGGTTAGGGTTTAGGGTTAGCATTAAGGGTTAGTTTTAGGGTTAGGGTACGGACTTAGGGTTTGGGTTAGGGTTAGGGTTTAGGGTTAGCATTAAGGGTTAGTTTTAGGGTTAGGGTACGGGCTTAGGGTTGGGGTTAGGGTTAGGGTTTAGGGTTAGCATTAAGGGTTAGTTTTAGGGTTAGGGTACGGGCTTAGGGTTGGGGTTAGGGTTAGGGTTTAGGGTTATGTTTATGTTTAGGGTTAGGGTACGAGTTCAAAGTGGAGAGAAAGAAGAGGAAAATGAAGGGTTTAGGTTAGGGTTAGGGTTAGGGTTAGGGTTTAGGGTTCGTTTTAGAGTTACGGTTAGGGTTAGGGTACGGGCTTCAAAGAAGACCGATAGCATTACAATTGCAGTTAATGAAAGCCGCCAGTTTTACGAAACAGGTAGACACGGGAACACCTCAAACAACTGATAACGCCTATAAATAATTTTAATAATGAAACCCAAATATTAAATGTTATTGTTATGATGTGCTGGGTTGGATTATTACGTTTACATGCATTTGTAATTTCCGTACAAAATTACATTCTTTGCTGTAACATTGGCCCGTTGGCGACACAGAAAATATATTGAATAATGAAAACATGTGATGGGGTGAAGCGAAGCCATTTCTTTCCGACTAAAACGGCAACATATTTCAATGCTTTAAAAGTATAGCTTTCACAATGGAAGCATTTGATTTTTAGGAACCTCGATGCAACATAATGGGGACGGAAAATGGAAAACCACAGAATGGAACTAATCAAGACGGCTCTAATTCCTGCGCTTGACTGTCTCCTTCAAGTTGTTCGGTGTAATTGGTATTTCATAACCCATGTAATAAGTATCATTCTTACGGATTAAACAGAGCCGGCGGGACAGTTATAAAAGTGGAGGGGTTCGCCCAGAATACCAAATATTGGAATAAATTCAATATCTTGACTAAAAATGATCGGCCGATAGTGGTTTAGAGCTCGTTAGAAGCTGAATGGAATTCTCTTGGTGATAGAGAAAGAAAAATTCAAAATATTTCAATTTTTTTCGCGTCTTGGCTCAAATTACCTTATTTGGGCATATTGGGGAAAAAATTACTGTTTGGGGCATATTTTGATTTAAAATGATCGTCTGGTAGTGGTTGATGGCTCGTTAGAAGCGGAATGGAATTCTCTTGGTGATAGAAAAAGAAAAATTCAAAATATTTCAATTTTTTGGCGTCTGGTCTCAAATTACCTTAATTGGGTATATTGGGGAAAAATCACTGTTTGGGGCATATTTTGGTTTAAAATGATCGTCTGGTAGTGGTTGATGGCTCGTTAGAAGCGGAATGGAATTCTCTTGGTGATAGAAAAAGAAAAATTCAAAATATTTCAATTTTTTGGCGTCTGGGCTCAAATTACCTTATTTGAGCATATTGGGGGAAAATATCACTGTTTGGGGCATATTTTGGTTTAAAATGATCGTCTGGTAGTGGTTGATGGCTCGTTAGAAGCGGAATGGAATTCTCTTGGTGATAGAAAAAGGAACATTAAAAAACAATCAATTAATAGATAAGCTAATTAGATAAAATTAAACACATGCATATCAACTTAATTATTGATGACTGTAAAGTGGGGGGGGGGCCCAAGTCAAAAAGTGCCCTCACTTTTTGACTTGAGCCCCCCCCCCGGTGCCGCCGTCCATGTTAAACTTCCCTCGACCGTCTTAATTCCTCACTCTGCTTGCTATAGGAGTGTAACTCGGTTAACTAGTACCAACAAGGATAGTCAGGTGCTTATCTCCCCTGTTCTAGAGATCTTCTGTCAGTGTATAACTTATTGTCAGCATTTTTCAACGGTCTTATTTGTATGAATTCTTGAGATATTAATTAATAACTTTTCAGACTATGAATAAGAGATTCCTCTACTATTTCTGTATTCATGAGTGTTTTAATTCTGAAAACCATTTTATATTCAGTTTGATAATTTTTTTTCTGAATAATTCAAACTTTGTTGAACTTGAGCAAATTTTAATATAGAACATCTGGAAGCTTATCTTAGCCTATATTTTTTATTTTAATCATGCTGTTGTCATCAAAATGGGCTTTCTTGTGGAGATTGTTATGGAGAAACTGTAATTGAAGGGGGTGTTGGTCCCTTCGATTACATTTATCGCACGAAATGAATCGAATGAACAACAACCGAGTATTGATTTACTCCTCTCCAGGAGTTAGGCACAAGGCCAGTCTTTATCTTACTCCCGCAAGTAAGATGTGACCCAAGGTCGGGTCGGGAAAGTGGAGTTTTAAAATTGCCTGGGCAGCCCAGTCGGCATTCCCCAGTAGGGGCGCCTCAGACAGTAAGCAATAAACTTACTCCTCCCCAAAGAGGGGAGGCGAAGCCTGGGAGGGTGGACCTCCTAGAACTGCACAGGACAGACCCATAGACCGGCGTAAATCAAGCCCCGAAGGCCAAGACAATACCAGTCTATGGGGTGCAGTATCCATCGGAACAGATACTACACTTTGATCTTAGCCAAAAGGAGGGTTTATTTTACAGATGGTTGGAACTGTGAAGAAAAGAGGCTGCCGGGTCGTCGGCAAATATATTCCCAGTGGAGATGGCTGCTGCTGGAACGATGCAGGGGAGAGGCCGGAGAGAGATGTTTCTTCGTTGCTGGCCGATTTCTCTCTGCTGAATTCTTCAACTGACCAGGTGGTAGAAAATAGTCCATGAGGGGACAGTTGATATCAATACGCCCTGCAAGCTGATTGGTCAGCGTATGACCAATTTGCTCACAGGGGACGAGAAGAAATAGATCCTATTTCAGTCTGCTACAGAGTAACTCGTAGCAGGCAGCAGTAGCCAAAAAGAAATACTAGAAATAGTCCCTTATAACCTACCCTTTGAAAATAAATGTACCCATAAAAGTTACTCCGTAGTCCTTACCGAGTTATACCCCACTTCAACCCGGGCAATGGCAGGTGACCCTAAATGCAACTCACTCTACCAAGTTACGTTCTTCATCCTGATTTTCTTCCCAACCAACCTCATAACCTCTCCATCGAAAACCTAAAAATAAATATTCTCCAAATTTCAGTTTCTTTGGGGTATTTTAAACGGTTTATTTTTTTTGGGGGGGGGGGGGGGGGCATAATACGGGCACAACCTCCGATTTGAAAATTGAAATATTTCAGATTTGCATTAAATTTGATCCATAGTCATGAAGACACCAATTAAGCAAGATTCCCTGAAATTTTAGACATTTTCTAGAATGAAAATCATGTAATGGATTTTGATCCAAATTAGAATAAGTATTATAGACATAAGGTTTAATATTATATCGTTATATCTTGATCTTTGCAATGGGACATAAAAATAGGTCAAAATTGTTTTGTTCCGGTATTTTTCTAGTTATATATATATATATATATATATATATATATATAGTCTCGGAAGTTTCTCAACCATTAAAACTATATAAAAAAAAAAATATATATAAAAAAAACAAAACAAAAAAAACTTATAGTCTCAAGTCTTCCAGTGGAAAATCACTCATGTAAGTCAATTTATTTTTTACAGTTATTATATTAGTTAGTTTCTAACACTATTTTAAGGGATCATCAGTTGTTTACCATGAAAAACTGTTTCTATATATATATATATGTATTATTAAAAATAACCGACAACTCATGTCTGGATATTTTTGTATGGATCCCTTCCATTTTCCGGATTAAAGTCCTAATCTTGGATGAGAATTGGCTGGTGAATCTGCCGTGATTTTCTTTTAGGTCCAAAGTACTTGCTGAACCATCAAAAAGCGCTTTCCTCCATTATGACCTATCCAACATCAATTCCAAAGCACTTCAAATCGTCTTTGAGACAATCTTTGAATCGCTTACGAGGTTTGTGCTGTGGGCAGGTATTCCCCATAAATCACCTGCTGTTTGGCAGTCTGTCATCAGTGAGACGAACAAGATGAGCAGCCCAACGAAGTCTGCGTTTACTTATACGAGACTTGATACTTGAACCCCGCAGCTCATTCCAATATTTCAGTGTCAGGGGTAAAGCTATTCCAACGGATGTTAAGCAAGTGCCTAAAGCAATTCTGCTGGAAACCTTCTAAAACAAATTTATATATATATATATTTGGAGGACTGAAGGTCGGTGTCAAACCAATTCAATGACAGGTGCATGTGATGGGATCAGAGATCAGGCCTGTCGTCGTTCAAGAAAATCAGTTATGAAACTAAAAAATAAACATTTGACAAGGCGTACACTGATGACGTCTGTATTCCCTCTTTCTCTCTCCTTCTGTCTCTCTCTCCTTCTCTCTCTCACTCTCCTCCCTTCTCTCTCTCTATCTCTCTCTCTGGTAAAGAGATTGAAAATAAAAAGACTGGTTTGAAATCCGAACGAGGAAGACACGGTTGACGTGCGCTCTGAGATGTTTCTTTTCAAAATATAATAAATCATATTTTTATATAAAAAGTAAAATGGTTTGTTCCATTATTACATAATGTTTGATTTGCAGCACGATGGTCCCGACCAAACAGCCAGCTAGCTAGTCCCAAAAGCAGACGACAGTGACTATTGTCAGACGATGATTGCTCACTGGCCATAACAAGATGAGACATTGCACATATGTGCACATGTTGTCACACATCGTCCCGTCGTTACATAAAGTCCGGCAAAGATCACCCAGCCGTCCAAAGCAAACGATGTTGCCACATTGGTGCCGGTCCCAAGAGATACCCCTTTGCCACAAGAGAATGGTAGTTTGCTTGAAGCATTGCTGAGAATAGTAGTAGTATGTTTTAAAAAGGCTGAGGCCAATGCAAAGTGCCGGGTAGGTTGTAAGCTGGAAGGAACAAAAATAATAAATCGAAATGGGACTTACTATTTATTTTTTCTTAAAATCTTACATAACAGCAAGTGTGGTGTTAGCTGTTTGTGTGTTGTCCGAGTGATTCTTAAAAATCCTTTATTTAATATTTCGGAAAAAAGAAACTATCCTTTGTCAAAAATAATAAACACCAAAGGAAAACTCCGTCTGTGTAGAGAATCTACCAAAATGGATGCCAGAGAATAGGGTAGGGGCAAACCAGTCCTGCAGAGAATAGAAATTAATAAGTTTTAAAATTATGTTATGCATATAAATGTAGTGTTCAAAAATAGGTGTGTAATATTGGATAAATGATAGGTATTGTATGGTGATCGATTAACTGTTAGTTTTGATGATATATATGTTTTTTTTATTTATTTATTATTTATTTTTATTTGTTTCTGTGTGTTGTTTTATTTTCGTATTTTTTAATATACAGTAATTAATCTCTCATTTTTATTATTCTAGATTTTATTAAATTTATTGGTTATCATATATTAAAAAAGTATATATATATATATATATATATATATATATATATATATATATATATATATATATATATATATAGTCTAAAGAAGCTGTGAGTAATTTTAAACAAAGAAAGAAAATGCAGTTTAAATTCCCAGAGAAACTAACTAAATCCAAAATATCGCAGACTTAGCACTTTCATAAGCTGACTTACCGCTGGAAAATTCACAAATAAAAAAGGGGATTCAAGTCTCTAACAGTGAAACAAAAAACAGGGGACCTTAACTTGAGCATGAAATATTAAACGGGGATTATCAGCTGTTTACCATGTAACTGTTTCGGAGATTTAAAAACAGGACAGTTTTAAAATTCATGGCTCTCCAGTGGTACTGATCAAATGACCACTTCCCCAATAACCAAATGTAGGAATAATTCAGCTTCAATTTCACTAATATATACATAAATAAATAAATAAATAAATAAATAAATAAATAATAATAATAATAATAATAATAATAATAATAATCAAAGAACAACTCGGGAAGCACCGAAACCAGAAACAAAACGGCAAGAAAAGAAAAGTGGGAAGAAGAAAAACTACACGGATACTTCAGAAGACTGACAAGAGAAAAAACCAACGAAAATAGCTGGGCATGGCTAAGAAAAAGACACTTGAACAGAGAAACGGAATCTTTACTGATGGCTGCACAGAACAATGCAATTAGGACAAACTACATCAAAGCTAAAATAGACAAAACCCAGGAAAACAGTAAATGCAGACTGTGTGGACAAAGAGACGAAACAGTAAATCATATAATAAGTGAATGTAGCAAACTAGCCCAAAACGAATATAAGAACAGACATGACTGTGTTGGGAAAGTAATACACTGGGAACTGTGCAAACATTTAAATTTCGAATACGCAGACAAATGGTACAAACATAAGCCAGAAACAGTACTGGAAAACGAAAAACACAAAATCATCTGGGATATGGATATACAAACAGACAAACTACTACAAGCAAGGAGACCGGATGTTATAATAATCAACAAGAAGGAAAAAACTTGCAAAATCGTAGACTTTGCCGTTCCACAGAGTGAAAATCAAAGAAACGAAAAAACGAAGCAAGAACTGAAAGGAATATGGAGCATGAAGAAAGTCAGTATAATACCAATAATCGTAGGAGCACTAGGAACAATCCCCAAAAACCTGGAAAAAAGACTGGGAGAAATTGGAATCAAAGGGATCATTGGAACTATACAAAGGACAGCAATGATCAAAACAGCTACAATCTTAAGAAAAATAATTGAATACGGAAACTAACCCGCATAAGCTACGAAGGATCATACGGAATCTAATACAGGAAGAAAACAAAACTACCGAAAGAACACATCACAAACAAAGAAACAGAAAATGCAAGAAACATCACTTAATAAGCTCCCCCCTCCCACCAATAAATTACAGCGGCCTCAACTGATACAACACAAAAATGAACCAATGAACAGAAATAGCAAGAAACACCATCAGCTACCCCCCCCCAAAAAAGAATAAATGAAAATAATCAGCTTCCCCCCCCCCCCCCCCCCCCAAAAAAAATAAAAAATATTAAAAAAATTTTTTTTTTTTAAATTAATTAAACAATTTTTTTTTTTTTGTTAAATGGTACCGGGCTAGGCTGACACCAGACAAAATATTTGTAGAGGGTCGAGGAGGATGAGAAGACCGAGAAGAGACAGCACAAACCAGACCTCCACTGGAAAAGTGCGGAAAATGCTGGGACCTTGGGGAGGCTTATTGCCACCCAAATCCCAGAGAAGACCAATTGTCCTTACCAGCGAGAAATCAATGGTAAGAGGCTGTTGCGATACCGCATCGTTATCGAAAAGAGGTGAAGAATACTGGAAATCTGGAGAGGCTTGTTGTCACTCAGACTCCAGGAAATATCACTGGTTGTTGTCGGTGAGCAATCACTGACGATGATCTGTGTGAGAACATCTAGTGAGTATAAATAATAATAATAATAGTACTATACCCATTCTGCGACATATAGGAATAAAAGTTGCATTTAAACATGGTACTCCTGACATGGCTAAAACTTAATCCAAATGTAGTGCTATCAGAGGCAACAGCTCACGATATATATATCAAGAGCGCTCTATCCCTTAATCAAGGGAGGCACGAGAGCGCTCTATCCCTTAATAGACTTCAAGAATGGCCTATGCTGGAAATCTCATTTCTCTGATCAATCATAACTCAAAAACCAATAAACCAAATTAGTTAAAACTTTGCACAAAATTTTTATTGATAGGTTCTATAAGTGTGAGAATTTCAGCATCATTAGTCAAGGCAACCCAGAGATCCAGAAAGTTCAATCATGAAATCATGTTATCTGTACGTACGTACGTATGTGCCACCCTGTATCTCATCAACTATTTGATGGATTCAGCTGATTTTTGGCAGAGATAGAGGTTCTAGGGTCTAGTTGATGGCATTTTAATTTCAGTTTACCATATACCTTAGTTTTCCAGAAAATTCCAAAAAACCTTAAAAATGATCAGTATTCATACACTTTATTCTATATCTTATCGACCATTTGATGGATTCAGCTGATTTTTGGCAGAGTAGAGGTTCTAGGGTCTAGTTGATGACATTTTAATTTCAGTTTACCATATACCTTAGTTTTGAAAAAAATTGTTCTAGTTTGAATTGTATCATGAGTAAATATACACTCATCATAATTAAAAAAAAAAATTTACCTGTGAATATTGGAAGAAACATTGATTAGGACAAACTACCAACTATATCAGTTATGAGAAGGCATTGTATTGAGGCATAGCCTTTACAAAAGTAATGACGTTCCATGAAAATGCCAGTCTACTGAAATCATATGCCCATAATAGGGTTAAGATGAAAATTCATATACACTAAATGTACAAAAACAAGGAAATTCCCAAATGTTTACACTTTTATTGTCATTAAGGGTATGCGAGCACAACAGGTCTATGTAATTTACTTGTAGGAATTTTTCTTCAGTGCACCTCACACACTTCATCCACTCATGCATAGATATTTATACTGTAGTGATGTGATAATGAAATGGTTTGGTTGATATGTAGTCATACCCTTAATGACAATAAAAGTGTAAAAATTTGGGAATTTCCTTGCTTTTGTACATTTAGTGTATATGAATTTTCATCTTAACCCTATTAAGGGCATATGATTTCAGTATTATACTGGCATTTTTCATGGAATATATATGTGTACATATATATATATATATATATATATATATATATATATATATATATGTATGTGTGTACACACACATATATATATATGTGTATATATATGCGTGTGCATATATATATGTGTATATATATGTGTGTATATATGTGTGTATATATATAATCACGTTGACACACCGGTTCCCGTTAGATCACCGAAGTTAAGCGGCATCGAACCTGGCCAGTACTAAATGGGTGACCATTTTGGAATACCAGGTGCTGTATGTGCTCTTAGCTTATCTCGGCATTGTTTCCAGTCGTCCTGTATTACTACTTGCCATTGGAATCAAGCAATGCCGACTCAGGAGAACGGTTGTTGGGGATTGCGCAACCCTTGCAATTATAAATTCACGCGCGGGCCGCCCCTGGCAGGGCACTCATATGTCGAAAATCTATGTGTATATATATGTGTTTATATATATGAGTATATATATATATATATATATATATATATATATATATGTATATATATATATATATGTATATATATGAGTATATATATATAGATATATATGTAAAATTTTAGAAAAAAACAGCTAAGTTCTTAATTTCTTATATCTGAACTGTCTCTATCTTAAATAATAACATGTATTTACGTTGCTACGTCTAGTTAAAGAATATTTTTTTTTGTCCACGACTCTTTATCTGTTTTTCTTTCTTTTTTATGTTCTTACTAATATTCTGCGAGTTTTTTCTTTGGAGGGGTCAATGCGTTCGGGGTTAAAAGGTGGAAGGAATCCACTATCAATGTAGTTTAAAAAAAAAAAGGGGGAAGTCCCACCGAAACCCTCTAGCCTGAGTTTAGTAGACACGTATTGATACATTTATATCGACCATTGACAAGGAATGGAGACCTCAAATTCAACTAAAGCTTATAGGCAAAATTTTAGAAAAAACCCAGCTAAGTTCTTAATTTCTTATTTCTGAACTGTCTCTATCTTAAATAATTGCATGTATTTACATTGATATGACTAGTTAGTTAAACAATATTTTTTCTATGTAGCGCAACCACAAAATTGGCTTTTATACTGTAACGTCATAGCTAAAGTGCCTCTTCGTTGGACCTACTCAATAGTAGATTAAACCCTCCCACGCACCATAATGGCCGGTGAAATGTTCCCACAATAAATTTTGCTTATAATAGAAATTTATCTTTAGTCCTTCACTATATTTATAAGCCGGTGACTAGACTTATTCTATCTATATACATTCTATATACATGCATATATATATTTATAGATATGTGCATATGTGAATGGGGAAAAAAAAGTGTCTTTTTTTACCTGCAGGGGGGGGGGGGGTTCGGAAATACCCGACTAGTACACGGGCACAGGCTATCCTCTCTCGGAGTGTTGGACTCATAGACCTTGTCAGATCATCCATCTAAGAGAAGGAAAACTCTGACAATCAAACCTTGCTACTAACCATTTATGTCTTGGCAGCAAACCGTTGGGAAGGGAGGCCTCCTTAGTCTTGATCGACAACCTTCCTAGAGCTGGAATCTTGAACAAAGTATCCGGTTTGCAAACCTACAATTGCTTAAGGAGTAGATGGGCTCTGCCTATCGCCCGGCTTTCGCACTCCTTCTTTGTGTTATATAGCCTGGCGTAGAGGTACAAGCACTGGGACGCCTGGTACTTGGCCTTGTTTCCTGACTAGGGCAATGAACACCGTCTCTCTTTCTCTCTATCCGGGCAACTTGGGGAAAGTTTTTTGTCACTAAGTCTTACATGACTAGTCTGGGTCGCTCTTGTTCTGACAGGTTGAGGGTACAAGTTAGACAGCTTGTCTGGCTGCTGTTTCCGACTGGTAGTTAGGAGCCTAAACTCTTAGGTAGCGCTAAGAACGGCTGCTCCGTCAACAGTTGCATAATATCGTGGGTAACTGTATGTGCCATGTCGTGCATGAAAAGGGACCCTACAGTTATCCCCAGTGGGCTTTCCCGAGGCCATAACCCCCATGGACCAAGTCATGACTAATGGACTGGTTGTGTGAGCTTAATGGCGCCAAACAAGCACCCACTTTGCCCTCCCCACTCTATCTCAAAACAAACAGGAATATACAAAATAAGAAAACCAAACCTAAACCAGACACCCAACAAAAAACATCTTCACCTTCGCCCTTGAGGCTCGCATTCACAAATATTCGGGGACTTAGAACCAACATTAACGACGTAGACACTTTTCTCTTGACAAACTCCCCGGATATGTTAGCACTAAGTGAAACGAACCTTAAATCCTCAATTCCCTCTCACCACTTTGACATGACTGATTACCTTCCACTCTACCGTAAGGACTCTGACAAACATATGCATGGGCTAGGAGTTTATGTTCAGAACACCCTCCCTATGACTAGACAACATAGAATCAGATGACCAAGCCTACATGTGCTTTAGATTGACCTTACATCACTGAGGTAGTACTTATATTTCTTATATCGTGCTCCTTCAACCCAGGACTGTACACTGTTTGACTCTGTCTATGAAAGCTTAGATAGAGCATTCTAACTCGACTCGAATGCCCAAATACATGTATTTGGGGATTTTAATGCACACCACCATGACTGGCTGGGATTCTCCAGCGTTATTGATGCAGCTGGGAACTCTATTTTTAATTTCTCCTCAGCTCACGACCTCTCACAGGCTGTCACTTTTCCGACCCGCTTTCCTGATCGTGCGGACCAGCAAGCCTCACTTCTCGACCTGTTCTTGATCTCACTACCCGAGGCTTGCGTGGCGAATGCTTATAGCCCGCTCGGAAACTCTGATCACGTTGTGTTAATGATACTTATCACCTTAAAAACTTGTCCAAAAGCTGAAGAGCCGTTGCTTAAAATGACGAGAAACTATGAGCAGGCTGATTTTGAATCCCTCAGGGATCACATCAGCGATGCCCCATGAGGTGTAACCTTCTCACTCCCTGCTGATCAGTGTGCAAATGAGCTAACCAGATGGGTCCAAGCAGGCATTGATGCTTATGTCCCCATGCGAAAATTCTTCAGCAAACCCCACTCTCCTCAATGGCTCACCTCAGAATGTGCAGCTGCTATTGCTGAGAGGGAGAAGGCATTCCGAAAATTCGGCCACTATAAGTCAACTGCGAATAGACAAAAATTTGTAGAGGCAAGAAATGATTGCAAAGTAATGATAAATGAAGCAAAGAGAAGGTATACAGAGATAACCAAAAAACGCATTCAGTCACAGAAACTAGGTACTCGTGATTTCTGGAAAATACACAATAGTGTGATGAACAATGGACAATGGACAATTCCCCCGCTATCAAATCACAATAGTTGGAAAATTGCCTTTGTGGTACCAGTCTTCAGGAATTCTGGAGATAGAACTGATCCTCTAAACTACCGCCCAATCAGTCTACTTCCGATCTTTGCTAAAATCTTTGAATCCTTAATCAATCTAGCGATAGTCAGTCACCTAGTTAATGCTAAACTTCTTTCTGATCATCAATACGGATTCAGACAAGCACGATCTACTGCAGATATCCTAACGGTCATCTCTGAACACTGGACAAGGCAGGTGAAGCTAGGGCGGTAGCGCTCGATATACCCAAGGCCTTTGACAAGGTCTGGCATGAAGGGCTTCTCCTAAAACTGCATTCATATGGTATTACTGAACAAATATTTAATATAATTAAATCCTTCCTAACAAAATGAAAGATCCAGGTTGTACTCGATGGCCGTTCTTCTAAGCAATATGGCATAAATGCTGGTGTACTCCAGGGATCTATTCTTGGACCTCTACTGTTCCTGATTTTCATAAATGGCCTCCCTGATGCCATTGCAACTGAGATAGGAATATTTGCTGACGACACCGCGCTCTACTCTCGTCATGTGGGCAAAACCGATGCGCACATATCCGAGGCAATGACTGAATCCTTAGAACATGACCTCCAGTCTGTAGTAGATTGGAGTAAAAAATGGATGGTAACTTTTAATGCCGCAAAGACAAAGCTACTTTCCTTCAATAACTACAAGAAACCTCTTCAACCACCAATTGTCATGGCAAATAGCACCCTGCCTGAGAGTTCATCATTCAAACTCCTCGGCCTAACTTTCACAGATTACATGAATTGGAATAAATACATTGAAGACATTGCCAAGGCTGCTGCAAAGAAAGTGGGCTCTCTATACCGTGCCAGTAAACTTCTCACACATGACATTATCCTATATCTCTACAAAGCCACCATCCGCCCATGCATGGAGTATTGTTGCCACATCTGGGCTAGTGCATCATTCGCTAGTCTCTCCCTCTTAGACAAGGTCCAACAAAGAGTCGCCAACTTGATAGGTCCTTCACTATCCACCAAGCTCCAGCCTCTGTCCCATCGCCGCAATGTTGCTTCCTTGTGCCTGTTTTACAAGTACTTCAATGGATTGTGCTCTGATGAGCTTGCTGCTCTGGTGCCCCCATGACGTAAATTCACTAGACCAACCTGACAATCTGCTAAATCCCATCCATACACTGTGGAGGTCTCCAGATGCTGGAGAGCTTTCTACTCTAAAAGCTTCTTTCCTCGTGCTGCTGGACTCTGGAACTCCATCCCTGCTCCCTACTTTCCTGACGTTACTGACATGCAGAAATTTAAAACTAATGTAAACAGACATCTCATTGCACAGCTCCCAATTTAGTTTGACCCCACCCCCAAACCGTTACCCTTTTTTTTATCAGTAGCCCCTTACGTTTACAGCGGCGGCCTGCCTTGTTTGAAGTGAACTATGTTAATATATATATATATATATATATATATATATATATATATATATATGTGTGTGTGTGTATATATATGTGTATATATATGTATATATATATGTGTGTATATATATATATATATATATATATATATATAAATATGCGTATATATATAAATATGTGTGTATATATATATATAAATATGTGTGTATATATATATATATATATATATGTACACACATATTTTTATATATATATATATACATATTTATATATATATATATAAACACATATTTATATATATATATATATATAATTATGTGTATATATATATATATATATATATGTACACACATATTTTTATATATATATATATACATATTTATATATATATATATAAACACATATTTATATATATATATATATATATATAATTATGTGTATATATATATATATATATATATATATATATATATATAAATATGTGTATATATATATATAAATATGTGTGTATATATATATATATATATAAATATGTGTGTATATATATATATAAATATGTGTATATATATATATAAATATGTGTGTATATATATATAAATTCGTTTTGCCCTTGTGTTTTAACCTCTACACACTTTTTAACACATCAAGAACAATTTCTTTTTCGGGTGTAGAAAAAAAGAAGAGGGGGTCAAGAAATAGGGAGTGTTGTGGGTGGGGGGGAAGAAGAGTTACAAAAAAAAAAAAAAAAAAGAAGAAAGGAATCAACCCTCTTTTGTAAAGAATAATAAATTTACCAATCAGAAGAGGCGCCTCGCGTGACGTTTGGCCACTGGTAGACGGATTGACCAATCAGAGCGGTTTCTACAATTCAAAACCGTCGTCACGTGGTACGGCCAGGAAAAGGAAAGAAAGAAAGAAACGAAGGAGAAAGGACGATTTTTTTCCCCTCTCTCTCCTGTCAACATGGCTGATCCGCGTAAGTCACAAATTTCCTCCACTTTATTTAAAAAAAAAACAACGTTTTTTTCCGTGATTAATCAAGGAAAAATATATCGGAAAAGGGAGATGTATATATCTAAATTTATGTAGCCATCGTTTGCTTGTATTCTTATCGTTGTAAATTAGTTTATTTCAAAGTTTTCTATAAGGTTTAAAAGATTTCCGTCTTCGTCCTCGTGTTCAAAATGGTGGCTTTCTTTTCTGTTATGTAAAAGCCGAAAAGAAACTCGTTTTTATTTTTTGTTTTAAATTGATTTTGACTTTTTTAAATTTTAGAATTTTCGGAAACTATTTTTTTGAAGCAGTTAAGGCTTTTCTAATTTCATAATATAAAAATTATTATTTTTTAGTTTCTCGTCTTTTTTTTTTTTCTTTCCGTAAATTTCTTTGTCTAAAAATAAGGCCGGCATTTTTAACTTCAATGGCGATTATTTTTCTTTCTCGTCACAAATTTATTGTTTTTAAAAATGTTTATTGAATTATTATTTTTCGTTTACAATGTTCTTAAATCCTAAATTTCAGAATTTTTCTCAACATAATTCTAGTTCTAATATATTTAAATCTAAAATATTCCTCTGTATGTGTATATATATATTAGTTACACATGTTCCCAGTCGCTATTCGACAAAAGCAACCTAATTATTTTAAAAACCAGTAAGGTAACCCCTCTTACTATAAAATTTATACATATTAGAAATAAAAATAATTATTTTGGATATATTGAAGATTTCAGCTTTAAAATGGCTGCCATTGAAACATTATTTGCTGTTAACACAGATTAGGACCCACGCTAACTTTGACCCGTCGTTAGGGATTAGGGTCAAAGTTAGCCATATTAGTCCTAGTTTTTATAATTTGTTAAATTAATAATTTAATGACCAGACGATACCGTAATAATTAGGGGTACTTTTTCAGATTAGGACCCGAGCTAACACAACCACGATTTTAGCTCGGGTCCTAATCTGGAAGAGTACCAAATTAGGTTATATTCATTACGGACTTGTTTTGTCATTAAATTTATTAATTGAACCGAATTCGGTGCTTCTGCATTTTAACAATGGAATTAAAATAATTAAAGAAATGTATAAACTTTTATCTACTTACGTATTAGCCGAAAATAGATTGTACAAATTTATCCAGTATTTATTAAATAAGAAAAATATCTTGCATACCGGTAGACATTTTAGCTTACAGATTAGGCAAGGGAGATAACTTTCGGAAAAGTAAAAATATAAGAAAAATGGCGACATACAGATAAAATCTTTTTTTTTTTGTTTAATAAATACTGGATGAATTTTCGTAATTTTTGGTGTACAATCTTTTCAGCTACTACGTAGATACATAACAAAGTTTATACATTTCTTTAGCTATTTTATTTTAAGAGAGGCCTAACATGTCATTGTGAAACTACAGAAGCACCCTAAATTCTTATTAAACAGTAGCTAATACATTTAAAAAAGCCTAAAAAAATATCCGCAAAGGAATTTAAAAAGATTTTTGGGATCACTTTCCTTTATAAACTTAACATAAAATGAGCACCCATTTCCTGGCCACTTAGCGTAAAACGAGACATGTAACCGACTTGAGTTTTTAAGCCAATTTCGTTTTTTTTTTTTTTTTGAAGGGTAAGGGTTTATTAAATAAGTAACCTACCAAATAATAAATTGATTTAATTTTTTTAACGTATTTTTATAACCCCCCCCCCCAACAACTAAATTGCACAAATCTCTACGAAATTGGCTAAATTTTTACGTGTTTTTATTATAAACAAAATTTAAAACAATTCGGTTACATGTCTCGTTTTACGCTAAGTGGCCAGGAAATGGATGCTCATTTTACGTTAAATTTATAAAAGAAAGTGATCCCCCACGCTAAAATCTGAAATATTTTTACAAAATTTTTTAAAATTCTTTCTTTGGATATTTTTTTAGGCTTTTTTAATGCATTTGCACAACAAAAAGTAGAATTTTAGCTTTTTAGGGGTTAAACTGCGCCGGGTAATATAGTAAACAGTTAACAATTTTTTTTTTTTCAAATGATTTTTAGAGGGGGGATCAGTTTCCTATATAAAATAAACGTACCTGATCCCCCATTTTTTGATCAGAAAAAACAGTTTACGTCATGTCGGTTTTTTTTCCAAATCTTTTTGATTTTAGGAGGGGGGATCAGTTTCCTACATAAATTTTACGTAAACAAGGTTAGATGTTTTGCTGTCATTTTATTTTGAATTGCCATATTTGATACACAAGCGCATTTACTTAAATGAAAATAGCTTGTTTTCCGTAATTTTCCCTGTATCGTAATATTTTTCAATACCAAGTACTTCATAAAGTTTTCATTAACTATTTGGAAAATTTTTCGAAAACCCGGAATTCTCTCGCGACATGGCAGGTAATTGGACACAGAAAAAAGAATTTAAAACATTTCTGATGGTCAGAAAGTGGGAATCAGTTTACGTTAAATTTATGTAGGAATCTGATCCCCCCTCCTAAAATCAAATGAAAAAATTTTTTTTCAAAAAAAAAAAACGGTAAATTTATAGAAGTGCACCTTTCGTATTTCGACCCCTAAAAAAAGTATCTACTTTTGGGGGCTAATTACATGTAAACAGCCATAACAAATATCCGCTATGAAAAAAAAAATGAAATTTTTTATTATTTTAGATGTTAGGAGGGGTGGGGGATCACTTTCCTATATAAGTTATACGTAAAGTGAGCACGCATTTCTTGGCCACCGAATCTCGCCACTCGTATTTCGACCCCTAAAAAAAAAAAGTTTCTACAGCCTCAACAAATATCCGCGCGCGCGGATATTTGTTGAGGTTGTTTACATGTAATTTGCCCCAAAAAAGTAGAAACTTTTTGTTTTTTTAGGGGTCGAAATGCGAAAGGTGCACTTCTATAAATTTACCAAAAAAACACTGAATTCTTTCGCGACAGGGCAGAAAAAACGGGTGGTTGAACATTACGAAAAAGCGCCAAATACTTTCCTTTTTAACGTAAATAAGTCAAAAATGTGTAGGTAAATCCAAAATAAATTGTTTTTGACTAATTTCCTTGTTTCACCATAATTAACTTTTAATTCTAGCTTGAAAATGATTCTTTTTGAATTACGTAACCGTTTACCCCTCCCCCCCCTCCATATCATAGATTCAAAAAAAAAATTGGTCTTCACGGGATAAAATAAATTTTATTATTTTTGATCCTTTAAGAAATGTATTTTCTAAAATAAGTTTCCGAATTAAAGTTAAATATTTCGCTGTTTTTGTCTTAATATTTATTTATTTGTCTTCATAAACCAAAAAGGGACATTTTTTGTCGACCGCCATTATTCGTTTGTGTTGGTTTTTGACGTCACAAATTCCAATTCGATTTGCAGTTTTAAAATAAATGCTTTAAATTTAAGATGTCACAAATATTTATGTAAACGTTCGATCGCTTGTCTAAATAAAAATTTAAATAAAATGTATTAAATCTTTCAAAGTAACGTGTATTTAACCCCCATCTTTTTAAGATGAGGTAAAAATACACGTGACTTTAAAAGAATGAAAAAAAATTCTATTTTGGGTGCGGTCATTTAAATTCTTTTCGCAGTTTTTGAATAAGACTTTTTCGGTGCTTATTTAGATTAGGACCCGAGCTAACTTTGACCCTTATCACAACGACGGTTAAAGTTAACTCGGGTCCTAATCTAAATCAGCACCGAAACGGCATTTTTTTATGTTGAAATGAAAAGCAAACTTGTTACTATTGGCGACATTTTCATTTCCACACATTGTAGAGGAAATCGTTCACTTAAAATTTAAAGTTTATTTTATATATATATATATATATGTTCATTTTATCAGATATTCTTGATCTTTTATTTATTTATAAAGAAAGCAAACGTGTATTTTTTTTAGAAATGAACAAGACAAACCGGTTTCTTTGTGAAGCAAATATAAAAAATGTCCGAGTACTTACCCGGATGTAAACTCTTGATAATATTTATTTCACGGCATTTTTCGTGTTTTAACTCGCATAAAAGCGTTTTTTTTCCCTCTTTAGTTCGATTTAAAAGTAGTGTCGAGACGTCACGTTAGAATGGTGGAAGAAAAAATGGGGTATCTTTCAGAATGATCAGTACAGTCGCGGACGGGGTCCAAAAAACTAACGAGAACGGTTATAAAAATAAATATGCAACAAGTGAGTTTAACCTACGTCGAGAAGAGATATTTGTCTACTTACCTATGATATTTGTTTGTATTTTTACGTACTATAAATGGGTTTTTATTAGATGTAAAAAAAAATTCTTGTTCATTTTAAACTAGTACTTTTTTCTATACAAGATGGCGTCTTCTACTCACTCTCTTACGAGCAAGCGCCATTTTGTATTTGCAAGTTTGTCTTACAAAACTATTGATTTCTACTAAATAGCAGTTGGAACGGTTTAAAAATACAAACAAATATCACAGGTCAGTTTTAAATTAACTTTTATCGACGACAGTTACTTTTATTTGTTGTATATTTGTTTTTTTGAGCGTTTTCAGCGTACTGATCATTCTGAAAGATACCCAGGACTGCCTTTTTTTTCTCTCTCTGGATTAAAAAACAAAACAACAAAACACCCACGTGGTGATTAATTGACCCCTTTTTTCGTTGTCCGTTATCTTAATTATTTTATTTACTTAAAATTGGTTGAATCACTAGTTTCCATTCTTTTTCAAAACAGGGCAGTTGTTATGAATGGATGTGAACGAAAATTGAATTTTGGAATCGCTTCCATTGTTAAATTTGTTTTACCTGAAATGGTACACACGCAAATGGTGGCTTATCCTATTTATCAGAATTTATGTGACGGCAGAAATTTTCTGCAACTCCCCCGACAGTCTTTTTGAACACATTTCTGAATTCGGTACATGTTCGTCTTAAACCACTGTCCATTTTTCACAACTTTTTACTGACCATTTTTCTTTTTTTTCGGTGTACACTTATCTATCAGGCTGCTAGAGAATTCCGGCGTTTTTGGAATTTCTTTTTCAAATATTTTACATTTTAGGAGTCGGGATCAGTTTCCAATGTTAATTCAACGTCGACTGATCAGTAAAAAGTTGTGAAAAACGGACAGTGGTTAAAGACGAACATGTGCCCTGAATTCTATCCCGTTAAAAAATCGAATGTTTTAAACCAAACCTGGGTATCTTTTACAATAATCCGCAGAGTCGCCAACGGGGTCCAAAAAACGAACGAGAACGGGGTAAAAATAAATAAATATGCAACAAGTGACGGTGACCTACGTCGAGAATAGATATTTTCTTACTTACCTATGAAATTTGTTTGTATTTTTACGTACTATAAATGGGTTTTTATTAAATGTAAGAAAAACATTTTTTTTTTTTTGGCACGTATTTTTATAAAAACAAAATGGCCTTACCTCGTTACGACCCCCCCCCCATCGCTTGTCCAATGTTCGTGAGACAAAAATATTGATTTCTAATAAATAGCAGTTGAAACAGCTTAAAAATACAAAGAAATGTCACAGATAAGTTGGACAATAGCTTTTATCGGCTACAGTTACTTTTATTTGTTGTATATTTGTTTTTATAGCGTTTTCACTCTGCGGATTATTGTAAAAGATACCCCCAAACCCGATGACTGTTAATTTTGAAATGAACAAATATACTGTTGATTTTCCCAAATTGTATTTTCTTCAATAATAGGACACCTATCAATATACTGTTGATTTTCACAAATTGTTATTTCTTCGAAAAATGTTCTATTAATTGAATTTGCACACCATTGGAACTCTTCTAAAATAAAATTAAGCTTGTGTACCGCATCTGTACAAGTGCCGAAATAACTTTCGGTTGATAATTTCTTAAAATTAATTCAATAAAATGTCTTATTATAGCATGTTTTTAGGTAAGGCTGTGCGCATGGGCCAACAAACGGAAGCGCAAAAATGAAAAATAAAAAAACACCCAAATTTCGCAAAAATGAAAAATATAAAAAAACACCTAAATTTAAACAGGATGCAAATTGTTAATTTTATTTATTAATGCAGGAAAAATGTCTGTTCTTTTCTAAGCAAATATTCACAAATATATTTCACCTTGATGGGGATTTCTATTAGTGCCCTTTTCTCTCGGAAATCGTTTTAGGTGTAACCATGAATTTTCGATATTTAGACTCTTAATTCGATAAGAAAATTAAATATAGTTCATGCAATTCAGCAATCTTCATTTTCACTCGATTTTAAATTGTGCGCTTACTTTCTTTACTTATACTTTTGCGCACAGGTGGTTTACAGGGGGCCCTTACCGTAAAGTCTTACCGAAATGCTAACAAAAACGTCTCTTTTTTTTTTTTTTTTTTTTCACTTCTGGTCATCTGTACGTCACGTGACACAGTATTTGTTTCAAGATTAAACAGGAAATCACAAAAACAGAAATTTTTTTGAAATAACCGTAAATTTGATTGCGTTTGGTAACCGTTATTTGTTGTAAATTTTGTTTTCGATTTCTCTTGTTAAAACAGATGAATGCCTAAAAATAGTTTTGATAATAAGGCGCGAACCCAGAATACAAAAATATGAAGGGAGATAATTCTGTCAAATAAGGACTAAAAACACTTTAGGGACACCCCGAAGTGTGAAGTGACGTTCGAGGCCCTAAATTCGCTTTCACCTCGGAATTCAAATAGCGACAGTATAGGGATGGTGGGACGAGACCCTGAATTCGGATTCACCTCCTATACGAAGGTGCCAGTCGGAACAACCCTAAATATCCCTTTTACAATAATCAACAGAACGAGAACGGGGTCCAAAAAAACAAATATACAACAAATAAATGTGACCGTAGCTCATAAAACTTATTTTCCGACTTATCTATGACATTTGTTTGTATTTTTAAGTAGTTTCAATGTTTTTTTGTTTTAATTTAAATTTTTGAATTTTTTTTTATTAGATATCAAAATTTCTCCATTTTTACCTTCACGGAAATTTGCCGACATTTTTTTTTTCAGCCTCGCTTTGTTTTTTTTTTTTACTGGGACTCGTAATCAAAGCGCACTTTTTCCAAAACTTTGATACGTTAGTTTTTTATGTTTTTTTTTTGCGGGGGGGGGGATGACTTAATGTAATTTACAATATTACAATATATTTTAGTTTTGACGACTATATTAAAAGTACTAGGCTGAGGAAAAAAAAATGGCGGGAGCTAACTTTCCGTGAATGTAAAATGGAGAGAAATTTTGATATCTAATAAAAAGCCATTGAAACTACTTAAAAATACAAACAAATGTCATAGGTAAGTTGGAAAATACGTTTTATAGGCTACGGTAACATCTATTTGTTTTTTTTTTTGGAACGCCGTTCTCGTTGTGTTGATTATTGTAAAAGATACCCCTTAATTAAAAGAATAAGCGATATGTTACAATATCCGGCAGAGCAAAAAGGGAGTGGAAAAAGTTACCGAAGGCCAGATAATTTACCTACCTGGATAAGTTTTTTTTAATTGTTCAATAAAAAAAAAAAAATCTCAAGTCTAAAAAGAAGAAAGATGGCTGCCATTTGGCGGCACGTGGAACCGCGATAATCGCTCAAAAATTGAAGACTTCTCTAGCCTTGACTACAAATTATAAACTTGAGTTATCGCCCTTAACCTCGTTTTCGACTAGTTTATGGCGATTACTTTATTCCGGCTAAGCTTACATTTCAGCGTTTAACGTGTACGATGAAACACTCGTGACGTCATGCAAACATCTCTTTTGGCTAAACGTGGTTTATGCTGAGATTTCAAACCCAAGCGCCAGATCACCTGACCGTACTAAAGCGCTCGTCTTTTTGTTTATATTCTTGCTACTGATTACCTAGAGAACTCTATTCTATATTCATTATAATGCTTACATTTGTAGATTTGGTATGTTACTGTTACTTCTATTTATATACTATTGGGCGACTTAGTCGATTCGCAGCCAAAATGGCGGACAATGAACGGTCTACTAATTTCCGAATTCACAAATAAGTAAACCCAAATAAATTTTGGACTAATTTAAAATTTACCTTAAATTATTTTAACAAATGCAGTTGGGAAATTAGTCCAAAACAATTTATTTGGGTTTACTTACACATTTGTGAGGTCGGGAAAAAATCAAATTAGCAGACGGTTCATTGTCCGCCATTTTGCCTGCGAAACGACTAAATCGCCTACTATTGTACTATCTTCAATTCATAGGACCATCCCTTCAGACATTCTCCTCCTTGGGTGGGTAGTGTAAGTTCTGTTGTCATAAGACCATCCTCCTCCCAGGGGTTACCTTTTATTGTTATAAAGGGTTTGTAAAAATGCATGTCAAAGTTGTCTTCCTTGCCGAAGTGTGGGCGAGTTCGGAATGGCGGCGGCTGGGTAAGGTAGAGTTGTCCCCCTCAGATCGATCACTGCTTATACAAGAGCGCCGGCTAGTGTATCTTCTAATTTGACCATCCTTTCAGACATTGCATTCTACTTTGGGAGGGGAGTAGTGTAGGGTGTTTTTTAAAAAATTTTTATAGATCATCCCAGGCATTACCTCTTTAGCGTACGTCAACAAGAAATTGTCACAAACGCTTACCTTATATATTATAAAAAAATGAGCGACACCAGGGGGAGCATATTATTTATTTCTCGTTTCTAAATGGTTTTGCTAAATAAACTTTTCACACAAGTCGTGTGCATTTTGCTGAGCCTTCTAAATATATTTCTTTGCATCTACATGAATCACTTGGTTCTTTTCAAAAACTCGTTTTCTCTGAATATAAAAAGATTTTTCCCATTTAAAACCATTGTTTTTTTTCTCCTTTGTCTTCTCACTCCTTGCTGGGAATATCAAGTGTTGAAAACTGTCTAGAACTGAAACCATTAAAAAAAAAAAAAAAAAAAAAAAAAAAAATAATCAGCAAGGGGCATAACTTCTTTCCTCGTGCTGCTGGACTCGGGAACTCCCTCCCTGTTTTCCTGACGGTACTGAAATTTAAAAGTAATGTAAACACGTCTCGCTGCGCAGCTCCCAATTTAGGTTGACCCTTTTTCTCAGTAGCCCTTTACCTCTACAGTGGTGGCCTGCCTTGTTTGGGGGTGAACTGTTAAAAAAAACAAAGAACAAACAAATTTCTATTAATGAATATAATGGTTGTTTACTGTAAAGTTTAAAATGCACCAAAACTGAAATGACTTCACTGTATCCTGGGTAACGCCGGGTAGGTCAATATTTATTGATTGATGCCTAACTCTATGGTTAAAGTCAAATTAATAGTTGAAGGTGTTTGAACTTTTGTAAATGACTTTCAGCCGTCTTTGTGTCAAACTAAATATAATTGTATTACTCATCCCCCAACAGCTGTGTTCCAGAATTAATAATGAGCGATTAGGTTTGGAGTTAACCTCCATACGAACCTATACACAACCTCTTTATACACACACGCACGGTAAATTTGTGGTTGAAGTATATTTTAGGCTCAAATTTTTTTAGAAGTCAGAAATTAATATTCTTTAACAAAAATTTGCAGGACATTTCGAATTGTGAATAATATTACATAAAAAAATTTTTTTTTGAAATTAAAATTTTTTTTATTTGAACCAAATTAAAAATTTTTTTTTTTCTAAGATTAGCACTTATATAAAAGCGTGCTTGTATAGATAGGTGTGGAATAAGGTTTCACTCGTTTTGCACTGTCGTCTCAACTGTAATGTTATTAAATGTATTTTTTACTTGTTCATATAAATTAGGCCACCCCCCTAACTTATGAATTTTTGAATTTTTTTTTTTGATAGTTCCTGAAAATTATTTTCAAATTTTTTTTTTTTACCCCAAAATATACTTTAGCCAAATTTGTTACTACCTAAGCGACTATCCAGTGTTTTCCGAGATGCAATGAATAACCCATGATTCTATTAATAAATTACTGAATCATACCGTAATAATTCGATTTAATTTTCAAAATCCTATTTAACAAAATTAGAAATTTGTACATTTTTTTAAACCTTATACAGAAAAGAAGGAAAAGAACAACTTGTTTTAAGTTAAAAAAAAAAAAATTAAAAAAAAAAAAAAAATTAAAAAAAAAAAAATTCAAAAAAATTCTCCCTACTGATTTAGATTTTTCCATCAAAGTTGAAATAATGTTTCTGCATTTCTAGCTGTCTGGGTGCGATTACATATTTAAAAAAAAAATAAACTGGTAAAACTGCATAACACAGACCCCCTGGCTGTGCGCATGCGCCAACAAACGGAAACGCAAAAATTAAAAGTTTATCGATAAAAATTAACAAAAAACCCCAAAAAAACACCACCTAAACTGGATACAAATTGTTGATTTTATTTACTAATGCAGTAAAACATCTTTGTTCTTTTTTAAGCAAATATTCCCAACTATATTCCCATTGATGAGGAATTCTATTAACGCTTCCGTTTTGTTGGCGCACAGCCAGGTGGTCTGTGTTCTGCAGTTTTGGATTTGGACGACTTCCTCGTCTTAGATATTATTCTCACGATTCAGCCAATGTAACCTCCGACCTTCTTCAGGTGCAACTTGGGGGTCTAATACAAAATCTCAATTGAATCCTATAGTTGAAGTAATATTTCCGTTTAACTATTTGCTTGGAAGGATTACATAATTTTTTTAAATAAATGAAGTATGTTATGTTGTCAATAACATGGTACAACGATAACGAATGAAAATTGGCCAAAGTTTGATATGTCAGCTTTGAATTCTATTTCGGTCCAACTTTTAAAATCTCGCCTAATTCTAATTTTCTAATGTAATTAGAATAGCGGTACCAGGATAGGTAAAAATAATGGATTTCCCTGAACAGAAGTTTTGCATCACTTTTATGCCTCCTTGATATAATGATACTAAACCTTATGCTTAGAATCCTTATTCCAAGTTTGATAAAAAAATCATTACATGAATTTGAAATGAGAAAATACCTAAGATTTAAGCTTAGCTTAAATTTAAGGGGTTTTGAGAAATTGAAATTCTTAGTGTATTAGGCAATGGATCAAATTTAATGCAAATCTGAAATATTTGAATTTTCGAATCGGAAGTTGCTTCAATATTATGTCCCCTAAAAAACACTTTAAAATACTCCAAAGCAACTGAAATTGGGGGAATATTTGATTGATATCTAAGAATTAAAATTTCGTAAAAATTGGTATTTGAATATTCAAGGTTTTCCATCCTCTTAATTTCTGTATAAAATTCATGATCGGTTAATTAGTTTAGGATTGAATCTTGTACATACAAATATAAAGATATACACATATCTAACTTTAATATGGATCTAATATAATAAATAGATATTCTCGGGTACCCTACCCAGTGATGTAGCCCCCCCCCCCACACCCCGTATCTCTTCTCTATTTCCGTTAATTACAATTGTCACTGGTATTGAAATGTTTTACTTTTTTGTTTCTTCCCTAGAATATAATTATGCTGGTGCCGGAGGTGGACAAGCTGGGTAAGTTTTTATTTTGAAAACAATTTTTCAAACTTTTAGGCATAAATTAAATTTAACTCCTAGATGAGAAAGCAAGAGACTTCATTAATTTCATTTTAAAGATGTAAAAAAAAAATTAATTTTTTTTTTTTTTTTTTTTTTTTTTTTTTTAACGCCACATTCCCAATTTTTTAAATAATGTGCTGTTTAAATGCAATAAAATATTCGATCTTTAATATGAAAACTAATAATCGGATGTAAACCATAATTCTTTTTAATGAAAACCTCATTTCCTTTTGCCCACAGTTACAGCTACAACGCCTATGGCAGCACTACGGCAGCAACAGATAGCTCATATCAACCAGCAGCTTACAGTCAGCAGGTAAGGAGTTTTAAACATTTCAACATTAATTTTCATTTTTTTTTTCTTCCAACATTTCTTTTTCTTTAAACGCACAGGACTTAACGTCCCATTCGCTGTATTGAACACAAAATGTTGTCCCCGAATTGCATATTTCTCGGCTGTTTGAAGAGGAACTCCGCACTGTTCCCTAATGCTGTCGGACCATCTTTTAGGTGGGCGTCCTCTTGGTCTTGCGTTTGAGAAGTCTTTTCTGCAGCTGGCATTTATCATCCCACTACTCCTAGCAACATGAAGCCTCCTAGCCGACACATCCTCGATGGTCTCCGTCATGCCCAGTGCCTCACGTATGCAAGCATTACTAAGCTTGTCACCTGTACTTAGTCTTCTGGGGTTGAAGGTTCAATCCTATAACTCAGCACTTTATCGGGTTACACGACTGGTCGATGTGGACTTTCATTGAAGGATGTAATTCTGAATTATTCAAGACTTCTACGCGGACATGGCTGGTCATTTTGAAATTCGCTACAGACCTACCTGAAGATCAGAGGTTACATCAGCTGCAATCATCATCATCAACCGGTTTATTTGTTGAATCAGGCCACAATTAATCCTCTGATGAGGGTGGGGCCTGATTGTCTAGTCTAGAAATCTAAGTCTTCCTCTCCACTCCTGTCTTTGGCAAGGTTTGATGGAATCCATACCCATGGCCTTCCTATCACGTTTGACTACGTCCTCCCAAGTCAACTTGGGTCTGCCAGTGGTGATGTTCTCTGCTGGCACATTCAACTTTCGGACTTTAGCAATCCAGCCATCGCTACGCTCAATGTGACCCAACCAACGCAGTCTGTTCTTCCGCATGATGTCCGTAAGGCTTTTCAAGTCGACCTGTGAGAGCAGGGATTCAAAAGAAACGTACTGTTCAGGCCTCACCAAACAGATCCATCTGACCATTGCCCTGTCATTACGGTGCAGCTTCTTTAGTATGCAATGTTGAGAATAACATTCCAGATAAGAACAGTAGTCCGAAGAATACAACCACCCTTTTTGTTGGCAATCGCGACGCATTTTGATAAATCTGTAGAGAATTTTATTGTCGAAATTTATATCAAATACTTCCTAACTTTACTTTTAGATAATTTTTCAGTTTTAGTAAAATTTTATTAAAAATGGCTTCGATTTAAAAAAGCGCATGTTATGACCGTCTTACGGTTGAAGATTGTCTTAAAAGTTTGAAAATAAAATGTTTTTTTTTTTTTCCCCCCCACTCGTTTCAGGGTTATGGTCAGACGTATAGTTACGATCAAGCATCCTACAGTCAGACCCCAGCTGCTCCAGCAGCTGCTGCTCCATCGTACGCTCAACAACCGGGTTATGGTCAAGCGGCTTATGGACAAACTGTTTATAGCCAGTCTGGTAGGTTTGCTTTTTTTTTTTCTCGACAATCCCCTTTTTTTTTTCTCTACATCTAAATACCCCGTGTTGTGTATTCGGAAACGGCTAAATGTTGGATCTATTCTCATGACCGTTCTTGTTAGATGCAGGTTTTTTTTTTTTGTTCGTTCATTTTTTTTTTAATTTATTAAAGAAAACGAACAAAACCTTTACTTCTGGTGATATTTTTCTATTAAAACGTTTTATTTTTCTTTTTTCTTTTTTTTCTTTTTTCTTTTTCTTTTTTCTCTTATCTTTTTTTACTTTGGTTTCTATTGGATCATATGTAATGTTGATTTGCACATCCACAGAAGAAAAGCAGTTTTTAAAAAAATTAGTAATGTGTCCATCCATTGGTTGGAGGTTAAAACACCTGGCCTCACCTGAAGGGGGGGGGGGGGGGAAACAAAACCCCAACTTTCAATCAAATCATTGAATTGTGTAACAAAATTATTTGGTAAGACTTAGCTAAATAGTCTCGTAAAATGCTTGGTACTCGTAAGGAATGAGTGTCCAGAGTATTTCAGAGAATCGTGAAATAATCTCGGAAATGGTCAAAACAGTTTATGATTTGAAAGCTGTAAAAAAAAAAAAAAAAAAAAAAAAAAAAAAAAAAAAAAAAAAAAGCAGCCGACACTATGCATGCAACGGGTTAAGGGTAGTTAGAAAAAGAAAAGAAAAGGTGACTTTAAAATTGTAAACTGCTTCGGTCATTTCTGGTATTGGCTCTGAATATGCATTCATTAGAAGTATCATCGATTTAAAAAAAAAAAAAAAAAAAAAAAAATTTACACTTACCATAGTCATTTTTAATCAGTGTAAACTAGTGACTTCAATTGTAACATAAAAGTGATGCTTTTGTTATAATGACAAACACGTGAACACTTAAATCTTGTCCTTGTGCCCTCCACTTCAATTACATTCCTAGAAAGTTGTTTCAAAGCTTTAAATTATTGGATGTTTGTATATCTGCAAAAGGCTCCCAAGATACTCGACAGACTTTGTAAAGTTGACATTTTTTAAATCATCCCATCTTTCGGACGAAAAATTAAAGAAAAAGTTGATTCCTTCGTGCTGAACCAACATGGGATTTCTCGGTTTCTTTGTTTTCCCGTCATCTGTTCGTTGGGCGGTTTGCCAAAACAAAGCACGGATTCAAACAGCGTTCAAGTGACCTATTTTGCGTCAGATCGTATACTCTGTCCGCTTGCTACAACGGTTAACGAAGGAGATCGTGAGGTCGACGGTTCGATTCCCACCGACTCCGAGAATTTATTTTTTAAACGATGACTTAGATATACGTCGAAGGGGGGGGGGTGAGACGACCAGGCAAGACGGTACTTTTAATGATAGAAATGTGTTACGCTTCTGCGATAGGGAGAGTGGTGTGGTACCCCTCCCTTCGACAGATTATAATGGAGTAAAAACTCCAAAAATATTACAATTTTTATCCCTCGGAATTTGAACCAAAAATTCCAATCAGGCGAAATTATGATAAATTGTATGTACCTGTATATATAAAAATGTAAGCCCTCATGCCTCAATTATTTATACGTAAATTGTCTGTGAATCATTAAAACAAAAATTGAGTACCAAAAAATATTTTCCCTGATACAATGTAAAAATAAATGAACCTATAATTATAAATAATAGATAAGTAGTGATCTATAGTAATAAGTAGTTAGACCCCCCCACCCCAAAAAGAATAGGTTTAAGGCTCTCAAAATTCATACTAGAATTGTCCGCAAGGACTCGTGGCTAAGTAAAATTCAGTTCTGACAGTCATCTGAAGGTTCAATCCTCAGTGCGGGCGATACAAAGAATTGCGAATTACCAGTCATGGCAGATGCTACCCCCGTGGATTTAAAGGGTTCCGTTCGAAATTCCGTCCAGATTCCCGAATTCAACAAGGTACACCCGAAGAAAGTCGGAGGTTACATCGGCTGAAACGTGATAAAAACACCCAAGATGAGAACAGTAGTCCGAATATAGCAAATTCTACAAAAATAAATGAATCTAAAAGTGCAGAAAAGTTTGAAAATCTTGCAAAATTGATTTTTCGTAGAAATTTAAAACCCGGTGTGTATAAAATGCAGCCACGTTAATTGTGCTGATTTTAACTGTTTCCAAAATGGAAACATTATTTTGGGTTTTAATTTAAATTTAAAAAAGATAAAAAATTTATTAACGCTTTAAAAAAAAAAACAAAAAAATTTCAAGTGTCATTGTGTTAAAATATCCAGTCGAGTGGGCTGTTTTTGATACTCAATTGAAAGTTGAATCAAATATTTATTCAGAATGAGGCTGGGTGTTCAAAAAAAAAAAATATCCCTGTTTGCTGCACGACCCCTTTTCTGTTGATCTCTTTTGATATTTCTGATTTTGATCACTAATATTCGATAAATAATTGAATCTCCGTTTTCTTGATACATGCTATGGATCGACAAGTGATTTTTCTCAGATGGCTTTATATATTGCTTTCCTTTTTAAAGCTTAACATTTAAGAAAATAAAATTCTACTCAATTTTTTTATTTAATTGCAGTTAGAAAATTTTTTTCTTCGGTCTAAGTATGCATTTTTAAATCTCCCTCCCTCTTCAAAAATTTTTTTAAAAAGTAAGCAATATTAATGTTCGGAAGAGAAAAATCCTGTCCGAAGCGTTATATATATATATATATATACTTTTCCTTGATTTTCTTAAGTTTTTTTGTGGTTGCCATCCTTTTTTTTGTCACTTAGTTTAGCTGTGAATCAGAATTTATCTGTTTTCAATTTTGAAAACAGGGGCAGACAATCAACCGGAAGTAATATAGAATTAGAAGTTTTTATCCAAAAATAAAGCGAATAACAGTGAACAGTTTTATTTAATGTAAAATTTTATAAAACGAATAGTCAAGTGATTTAAAAAAAAAAAAAAAAAAAAAATATTTTTTACTTATATAATTCAAAACTTGATAAAAACGAAGTTTGTCTTTTTTTATAAACAGTTAACATTGATTTTTTTTAAATTTAAAAATTTTTTTATATTTAAAAAAACAAAAACTTCGTTTTATAAAGTTTTAAATTATTTAAAACTTTATAAAACAAAGTTTGTTTTTTTTAATCAACAGTTAACATTAATTTTTTGTATAATTTGAGATTATTGTATAATTTGAGATTATTGTATAATTTGAGATTATTGTATAATTTGAGATTATTGTATAATTTGAAAATTATTTCAAAATAATGGTAAAAATAATTTTTACTTTCGGTTGATTGGGTTAGGAGTGAATGTAATTCTTCAAAATTGATTTCTGTTTCACAGCTAAACAAAAGAAGTGCCATTTTAAAAAAAAAAAAAAAAATTTTTTTTTATTTACTAACGGTTAACATTGAAAGTAAACTTTCACTTTAGTTCGAAACGCGTGGTTGTGCTGTTGTCAACAATCCCGCCCAACGTAGAGTTCGCTGTGTTTCAAAATGGCTGCCACTCTGCCATTTATGGTTTGCTACTAATCTCTATTTCAGGCCAAACCGCCCCACAACAGTCTTATGGCCAAACGTATGGTCAGAGCTCGGACGCTTCAGCCTATGGCCAACAATCTTCCTATTCCCAGCAAGGTAAATGGTGCTCCTGTTTTCTTGGATGCTTCCACGAACCAAAAACACTTAGTTTTAAAAAATTTATTTTATTTATTTATTTATATTTTTTTTTTAGTGCACTTAACTATACTTTGTACTTTTGATTCATAACGTCTCACCCTTATAGTCCCTATAAAAATAAACTTTCCGTAACTTAGAATTGTATTTGTTAAATATTTGACTTTCAAACGGTTTTCTCATTTTTGTATTCACAAAATAACGTTTTTTTCTTTTTTTTTTCCTTCTCTGAATGCCATTTTGTCGTTGGTAAGATGGGAATTTTGAACTTACTCATTCTTTTTTTTAATTGCCATTGCCACGCATAAAAGACGGAATGAGTTCTGCTAGAAATTTTCTGTGCCAAACTACAAACTGCCAAGCGTCGAAATGTGAAAATAGTTCCAAGATGAGGAAGACCGTTTGAAACCCGACTTAAGTTTTGCATATGCAGCAAATGAAATCCTTGACTATATGGATTCAACTTTATACACAATGTTGGATACACAATGTTGGATACACAATGTTGGATACACAATGTTGGATACACAATGTTGGATACACAATGTTGGATACACAATGTTGGATACACAATGTTGGATACACAATGTTGGATACACAATGTTGGATACACAATGTTGGATACACAATGTTTCACTTACAATAAAATGTACATAAAACATTTTTAAAGGTCATCTTAAAAAAAATTAAAAAATAGAATAACATTTTTTTGAAGGTCGTCTTAAAAAAAGGGGGGAGTAACTCTCAAAAGGAATTCAGTTTTAGCTATAAATTTTTAATCATATTCAGTAATTGCATTTATTTTAATTGCATGTATTCTGTGTACCTGTAACCAAACTGAATGAAACTATGTATGAAAGGGGTACCATATTGTGGACCTGATAGAAAAGATTTGTAATTGTATTTCGAGAGTTTATTAATCGTATGAAACTAATGGCTAATTTAATTGTAATTTAAAAAAATTTTTTTTTTTTACATGTACTGAATGAGTTATCGGATTTCAGATCTTAATTTACACAAACTATGACTGATTTTCTACTAAATTACTTTAAACAAAACAAAAAAACTTCTAGTTACTTCTTGACTAGAAAATTTCCCTTCAGTATATGTAAAAAAAAGTAAAGTTTTTAGGAATTATTTGTTTATTAATTTTGCATATTACAATATTGAGATCTGTTTTCATAAAACCATGTGATAAAATTTAACTGGGATTAAGATTTTATGAGCAATCCAATTAATCCAAGCAATTTATTTTTCAAGAATTTGTGATAAAGTCTAGTCTCGAATAATTGAGTAAAACCTTTACACTTTATTATTTAAAAAAAAAAAAAAAAAAAAAAAATTCTAATTCGTTTTGCTTTTATTTGGAATATATAAGGATCAGTTTAATCCCCGGGCAATGCCGGGTGCCTATTATCGTACCAGATAAATACGGTTAATGAAAAATTTCCATCACCAGAATTTTCTAATGGCCTGTCGTCGAATTGAATGTTGAATTTGCTGGTTTTTAATATTTCAATATAAAATGAAAATTGCATTAACATTTATTATTGGTTGTATATATTGTATCTTGTATGAATTAATATTATTAACCGATACTTAGCACATAGGAGTTTAATAAGTACTGATATGCGAGATAGTTAATTTTTTACTAAACCGTTTAAGAAAGTTTACAAATAGACAAAACCTGCTAGTAAGCATTCTATGAAAATAGTATCCTTCTTTATCACGTGAAATGTGAAACTTGGATGAAACGGGATGCGTTTTCTTGCCCCATTCTTAAAGGTTATGAACTTGTATCTTTAAAGTGCACTAAATTTTGTATGTTGTACAATTTTTTACATTTTTTTTATTTGCATGTTCTGAAAATTCTTTCACTTTTATTTCAATTTTTTTTTTTTACCAATTTAAGAAATTAACTGACATATTTTTTTCTATTCTACATAATTGGCACTTCAGAAAAATATTAACCCGAGTCAGCGTGTCGCTATTTCGAATTCACTACAGCAAGCCACAATCAATAGACGATCTCTCCGGTCATTTTTAAAGTCAATCTTTTTTTCATGTAAAACCTTATAATTTGATATCTGCTATCCGAGAGCACTATGATTGGTAGAAACTGTCATGTTTCGAAAAAAGAAACCCACTTATTTGATTGCTTATTTTTCTAAAAAAAATTATTTGATTATTTTTCTAAAATATTTGATTACTTTTCTAAAAAAAAAAAAAATATTTGATTACTTTTTTTTTCTTAGATATTATTTGATTACTTTTTTTCTTAGATATTATTTGATTACTTTTTTTCTTAGATATTATTTGATTACTTATTTTTCTTAGATATTATTTGATTACTTATTTTTCTAAAATATTATTTGATTACTTATTTTTCTTAGATATTATTTGATTACTTATTTTTCTTAGATATTATTTGATTACTTATTTTTCTTAGATATTATTTGATTACTTATTTTTCTAAAATATTATTTGATTACTTATTTTTCTTAGATATTATTTGATTACTTATTTTTCTTAGATATTATTTGATTACTTATTTTTCTAAAATATTATTTGATTACTTTTTTTTCTTAGATATTATTTGATTACTTTTTTTTCTTAGATATTATTTGATTACTTATTTTTCTTAGATATTATTTGATTATTTATTTTTCTTAGATATTATTTGATTACTTTTTTTTCTTAGATATTATTTGATTACTTATTTTTCTTAGATATTATTTGATTACTTATTTTTCTTAGATATTATTTGATTACTTATTTTTCATAGATATTATTTGATTACTTATTTTTCTTAGATGTTATTTGATTACTTATTTTTCTTAGATATTATTTGATTACTTATTTTTCTAAAATATTATTTGATTACTTATTTTTCTTAGATGTTATTTGATTACTTATTTTTCTTAGATATTATTTGATTACTTATTTTTCTTAGATATTATTTGATTACTTATTTTTCTTGGATATTATTTGATTACTTATTTTTCTTAGATGTTATTTGATTACTTATTTTTCATAGATATTATTTGATTACTTATTTTTCTTAGATATTATTTGATTACTTATTTTTCTTAGATATTATTTGATTATTTATTTTTCTTAGATATTATTTGATTACTTATTTTTCTTAGATATTATTTCATTACTTTTTTTCTTAGATATTATTTGATTACTTATTTTTCTTAGATATTATTTGATTACTTATTTTTCTAAAATATTATTTGATTACTTATTTTTCTTAGATGTTATTTGATTACTTATTTTTCTAAAATATTATTTGATTACTTATTTTTCTTAGATATTATTTGATTACTTATTTTTCTTAGATATTATTTGATTACTTTTTTTTCTTAGATATTATTTGATTACTTATTTTTCTAAAATATTATTTGATTACTTATTTTTCTTAGATGTTATTTGATTACTTATTTTTCTAAAATATTATTTGATTACTTTTTCTAAGATATTATTTGATTATTTATTTTTCTTAGATATTATTTGATTACTTATTTTTCTTAGATATTATTTCATTACTTTTTTTCTTAGATATTATTTGATTACTTATTTTTCTTAGATATTATTTGATTACTTATTTTTCTAAAATATTATTTGATTACTTATTTTTCATAGATGTTATTTGATTACTTATTTTTCATAGATATTATTTGATTACTTATTTTTCTAAGATATTATTTGATTACTTATTTTTCTTAGATGTTATTTGATTACTTATTTTTCTAAAATATTATTTGATTACTTATTTTTCATAGATATTATTTGATTACCTATTTTTCTTAGATTATTATTTGATTACTTATTTTTCTTAGATTATTATTTGATTACTTATTTTTCTTAGATGTTATTTGATTACTTATTTTTCTTAGATTATTATTTGATTACTTATTTTTCTTAGATTATTATTTGATTACTTATTTTTCTTAGATTATTATTTGATTACTTATTTTTCTTAGATGTTATTTGATTACTTATTTTTCTTAGATGTTATTTGATTACTTATTTTTCTTAGATTATTATTTGATTACTTATTTTTCTTAGATTATTATTTGATTACTTATTTTTCTTAGATTATTATTTGATTACTTATTTTTCTTAGATTATTATTTGATTACTTATTTTTCTTAGATTATTATTTGATTACTTATTTTTCTTAGATTATTATTTGATTACTTATTTTTCTTAGATGTTATTTGATTACCTATTTTTCTTAGATTATTATTTGATTACTTATTTTTCTAAGATATTATTTGATTACTTATTTTTCTTAGATGTTATTTGATTACTTATTTTTCTAAGATATTATTTGATTACTTATTTTTCATAGATATTATTTGATTACTTATTTTTCTTAGATGTTATTTGATTACTTATTTTTCATAGATATTATTTGATTACTTATTTTTCTAAGATATTATTTGATTACTTATTTTTCTTAGATGTTATTTGATTACTTATTTTTCTAAAATATTATTTGATTACTTATTTTTCTTGGATATTATTTGATTACCTATTTTTCTTAGATTATTATTTGATTACTTATTTTTCTTAGATTATTATTTGATTACTTATTTTTCTTGGATATTATTTGATTACTTTTTTTTCTTGGATATTATTTGATTACTTATTTTTCTTGGATATTATTTGATTACTTTTTTTTCTTGGATATTATTTGATTACTTTTTTTTCTTGGATATTATTTGATTACTTATTTTTCTTAGATTATTATTTGATTACTTATTTTTCTTAGATTATTATTTGATTACTTATTTTTCTTGGATATTATTTGATTACTTTTTTTTCTTGGATATTATTTGATTACTTATTTTTCTTGGATATTATTTGATTACTTTTTTTTCTTGGATATTATTTGATTACTTTTTTTTCTTGGATATTATTTGATTACTTATTTTTCTTAGATTATTATTTGATTACTTATTTTTCTTAGATTATTATTTGATTACTTATTTTTCTTGGATATTATTTGATTACTTTTTTTTCTTGGATATTATTTGATTACTTATTTTTCTTGGATATTATTTGATTACTTTTTTTTCTTGGATATTATTTGATTACTTTTTTTTCTTGGATATTATTTGATTACTTATTTTTCTTAGATGTTATTTGATTACTTATTTTTCTTAGATATTATTTGATTACTTATTTTTCTAAAATATTATTTGATTACTTATTTTTCTAAAATATTATTTGATTACTTATTTTTCTAAAATATTATTTGATTACTTATTTTTCTTGGATATTATTTGATTACTTTTTTTTCTTGGATATTATTTGATTACTTATTTTTCTTGGATATTATTTGATTACTTTTTTTTCTTGGATATTATTTGATTACTTTTTTTTCTTGGATATTATTTGATTACTTATTTTTCTTAGATGTTATTTGATTACTTATTTTTCTTAGATATTATTTGATTACTTATTTTTCTTAGATTATTATTTGATTACTTATTTTTCTTAGATTATTATTTGATTACTTATTTTTCTTGGATATTATTTGATTACTTTTTTTTCTTGGATATTATTTGATTACTTATTTTTCTTGGATATTATTTGATTACTTATTTTTCTTGGATATTATTTGATTACTTTTTTTTCTTGGATATTATTTGATTACTTTTTTTTCTTGGATATTATTTGATTACTTATTTTTCTTAGATATTATTTGATTACTTATTTTTCTAAAATATTATTTGATTACTTATTTTTCTAAAATATTATTTGATTACTTATTTTTCTAAAATATTATTTGATTACTTATTTTTCTTGGATATTATTTGATTACTTTTTTTTCTTGGATATTATTTGATTACTTATTTTTCTTGGATATTATTTGATTACTTTTTTTTCTTGGATATTATTTGATTACTTTTTTTTCTTGGATATTATTTGATTACTTATTTTTCTTAGATGTTATTTGATTACTTATTTTTCTTAGATATTATTTGATTACTTATTTTTCTTAGATTATTATTTGATTACTTATTTTTCTTAGATTATTATTTGATTACTTATTTTTCTTGGATATTATTTGATTACTTTTTTTTCTTGGATATTATTTGATTACTTATTTTTCTTGGATATTATTTGATTACTTATTTTTCTTGGATATTATTTGATTACTTTTTTTTCTTGGATATTATTTGATTACTTTTTTTTCTTGGATATTATTTGATTACTTATTTTTCTTAGATGTTATTTGATTACTTATTTTTCTTAGATGTTATTTGATTACTTATTTTTCTTAGATATTATTTGATTACTTATTTTTCTTAGATATTATTTGATTACTTATTTTTCTTAGATATTATTTGATTACTTATTTTTCTTGGATATTATTTGATTACTTTTTTTTCTTGGATATTATTTGATTACTTTTTTTTCTTGGATATTATTTGATTACTTATTTTTCTTAGATTATTATTTGATTACTTATTTTTCATAGATATTATTTGATTACTTATTTTTCATAGATATTATTTGATTACTTATTTTTCATAGATATTATTTGATTACTTATTTTTCTTAGATATTATTTGATTACTTATTTTTCATAGATATTATTTGATTACTTATTTTTCTTAGATGTTATTTGATTACTTATTTTTCATAGATATTATTTGATTACTTATTTTTCTAAGATATTATTTGATTACTTATTTTTCTTAGATGTTATTTGATTACTTATTTTTCTAAAATATTATTTGATTACTTATTTTTCTTAAATATTATTTGATTACTTATTTTTTTTAGATATTATTTGATTACTTATTTTTCTTAGATATTATTTGATTACTTATTTTTCTTGGATATTATTTGATTACTTATTTTTCTTAGATATTATTTGATTACTTATTTTTCTTAGATATTATTTGATTACTTATTTTTCTTAGATATTATTTGATTACTTTTTTTTCTTAGATATTATTTGATTACTTATTTTTCTTGGATATTATTTGATTACTTTTTTTTCTAAAAAAAAAAAAAAAATACAAAGCTTTTTTTTCAGCAAGTTTTAATTAGTTTTAATTATGAAAAAGATTTTGACTTCAAAAAAAGATTATAACCGGCGAGACAGTCTATTGATTGTGGTTGTGAGTTTGGAATAGCGGCGGCATGCTGACTCAAGAATCTAATGCTTTCCTGGAGTTCTACATAATTACCTACCAGATATACTTGTTTTTATTTACTAACAAAATATTAGCTTAAAATTGTTCCCATTTCTAAAAGACTTGGTAGAGTTGATGCAGACTTGGTTCTTCTGAGTAAGAACGAAGGACGCACTTTCTCTACACAAATGTCTGTTTTAATCACTTTAAAATATTGTCTCTATTGAATTATTTTTGATGAGGATTGCTAATTTGGATTCTTCCAGTTGCTATTATTGTCTTGGTTGTTGTTGTTTCAGCTGATGCAATCTGCGGCCTTCTTCGGGTTTATCTTTTTAACCATAGTACCTTCTAATCGGACTTGGAAACCTGTGCAGAATTTAATCCATGGGAGTAGTGTTAATCTGTTATCACCTTTTTAGTAGGATTGAACCATTAAAAACCTAATGGCCTAATGGTTAGGTGTCAATTAGTAATCAGTTACGAGTTCGACATTCCGTCCAGCTTCCCAAGTTCAAGATGCACCTGAAGGTTTGCGCTTACATCGGTTGAAACGTGAATATAACTAATTGGGGCAGGCGGGAAGGACATGGAGGAACGCTCGCTTCCGGTGAAAAAAAAGCTTTAAACTGTATGGATTCCTGAAAGTGATACAATTTAATTTTTTATTCATATTAATTTCAGACTTTTCTTTCATCATATTCTAATAATTAACATAATACAGACTTTGAAAAAATAATTTATTTGATTGTTTTCAAAACTTAAAAAAAATTTCATTGAAGAAAATTAACAAAATAGAATTTTTTTTTTTTTTTTTTCTTTTCAAGAAATGTTTTTGAGCAACGAATGTTTTTTTTTAATTTTATTTTTTATTTTAATGTTTTTTTAAAAATATTTAGTGAAAATGTTTTTAGGGTTAGGGCATTTCCATTTCTAAGAAAAAAGTTTGAATCCGGAAGCTACTCCATTTCCAAGAAAAAAGGTTTTCACTGTTAAAAAGTTTTGAAAACAATCAAATAAAAACAAATACATTATTTTTCAAATAGTCTGTATTATGTTAATTATGAGATTATGATGAAAGAAAAGTCTGAAATTAATGACAAAAAGGAAAGTCTGAAATTAATATGAATAAAAAAAATTGTATCACTTTCAGGCATCCCGTACATACTTTCTTCAAGATTTTTTTCACTGGAAGCCAGCGTTCCTCCATGTCCTTCCCGTCTGCCCTAATTGGAATAATATATTTAAAAATTAAAAAAAAAAAAAAAAATTTTATGTTCAATATTTAGACATTTTATGTTCAATATTTTATGTTCAATATTTAGACATTTTATTTCAATATTTTATGTTCAATATTTTATGTTCAATATTTAGACATTTTAGTTGCTTTTTTAATGCTTTTTAGTTTTGTAGTTGAAACAAAGCCTGGAAAAAAAAACATTTGTAAATAGGATTAACATGATTTATCATCTCTGAATTTAATTGGAAATGTTTTTCTCCATTCATGTGGAACCAAGAATCTGTTTTAAGCATGGAAGAATAGTTTTTAGACGAATCGATTCTTTCTCTGGTAATGTATTAAAGAGAAATGGTATTTAATCTCTGTGTTAACAAAACGGTTTCCTTTAACAATGAGACTTTCTATGTCGACGTGAAAGCATGCTGAACCACCTTCCGCAGCACTTGTAACCGAAATATTCAGATGTTAATGCGATGATGCGAGTTCTCCGCTTTTTACTGGATTTTGCTTTTTTTTTTTTCTAGTAAAAAGTGGATTTCCGCTTAAATTGATAGCCTTTCATGATTCTACCCATTTTTTATATACACAAAGATTTTTTTTTTCCTTATGACAGTTCTCTTTGAAAATGTAAAGTTGACTGCAAAAATATCTAAACATCTTGTCTGGCTTGATCTGCTGCGAACCCCAATTTTTTTTTCCCTACCTTTTTTAACTTGATGGAAAGAAACGATTATTTTATCATTTAAAGTGGGGAAAATTTTCAACTATAAATTGAATTTTTTTCGGGCAGTTCAGTCAAACTTAGGGGTAGTGTTAAAAACATTAACTGCCTTAACAATCTAGACCCTAAAAAGAAGTGGGGGGGGGGGAAATAATTTAGCTGATGTTAATCTACCAAAGTTTATTAAAATTATGGAATTCTCTGAGTAAAAAAAACAAACTTTTTTTTTACTCAAAAAACAAAACAATTATTTTATTTAAAGTGGGGAAACTTTTCAAATATAAATTGCATTTTTTCCGGCCAGTTCAGTCAAACTTAGGGGTAGTGTTAAAAACATTAACTGCCTTAACAATCTAGACCCCAAAAAGAAGAATCTCATTCTTAAGGAGGTGGGGGGGTATAATTTAACTGAGGATGTTAATCTACAAATCTACCAAAGGTTATTAAAATTATGGAATTCTCCGATTAAAAAAAACAACTTTTTTTTTTAATTGCAAAATAGCAGGTAGTATTAAAACAAATAGGAACTTGTCCACAAAGGATCAGTCATTATTTCCAGGCTTTGACTTGTAAATGCATGCATAACGGCTTCTTTTTTTTTTTTTTTTGTATTTCTTTGTTTGTATAATTTATTTTAATTCCAACAGATTTTTGTCTTTTTAAAATTTTTATTTTTATTTTTGTTCTGACTGAATTCAAACTTGTTTTAACCATGTTTTAAATGTTTCAGGAAAATTCAAATAAAAATGTTTTTAATTTAAAAAAATTTTTTTTTTTTAACTTGACTAAATGGAATTTCTTGGAGGTAAATAAATGTTCAACAAAATCTTTTTAGACATTTCTATTCTACGTTGGTAGGTAGATAAAGGACCCGTTTATTATAGATCTCTTTGAACATTTCGAGCAATCTCATTTAACTCGTTTTTGGCATATTTTAGAAAGCCTTATCAATGCATATTCAGTAGATAAGGAGAAAAAATAAAGATGCTTCAATTCGGCTTGAAAAATATCTCAAAATACCCCCCCCCCCAAAAAAAAAAAGAAAGAAAAGAAAACCCAGACATTTGTATGTTAAAATTTTTTTTCTTTTCTTTCATTTTCAATAGACACATTGATAAGGCCTTTTAATATATCTTATGTATTGTATTATGCTTTTTTGTTTTTTGTTTTTCTTTAATATTAATATTTTAATATTTTGTTTGTACATGCGGTTGTTCCACAATAGAAAAGTTGTAATAAGTTTAAAAAATTTTTTTATTTGACCAATTATTTGTTTTTGTGAGTCCGGGATATTGATGAATATGGTTTTTCCATTACTTGTTACAAAAGGTCCTTCGTGGAAGTCAGCTCAACTTAAAGAAGGCACATGGTTCAAGGACAAGTTAGATCGGATAAGTTGCATTTCTGTTAAAAACAAAAAAAAAACAAAAAACAAAAAAATCGTGCGTGGAAGGGTTCATATCAATCACTAAACGATTTATTTAGTCTGTAGGCCTGGGAATAAACAAAGGATACCACAAAGTGAAAAATGACTCCTACTCACTCGAATATTAGCATCAAGACAAAGAGCAATATACAACGTAAAACTGTTGGGAATAAATTCCAATATTAAAACATAACCCTTCACTTCTATTTCTCTCGGTTGAAATATAATAGTTACATCGCTAATAAACATAAAACAGATCTACCGCAGAGCTCTAAATTAATTATTTGTTCACTTTCGGTTTTATCTAGACGTTGGACTTGTGAGTCAATCTGTCTACAACAACACCTGCATTAGGTGGTCCCTCTTGTGAGGTACAGGTTTGTATCCTATACGAGTCTAATTTTTCATTTTAGCGTATTCGTTTATTCCCGGCCCCGCGGACTCAAATTGTTCGTTGATTCCCGGCCCTGCGGACTAAAATTTTTGGTTTAATGTTACTCACACAAACTAGCATCCACAAAAAGACCGTACATGTCAGAAATACGTTCCAATATTAAACTGCACACGCATGAATGTGTAAGAAATTATAAACGGCAAGGTTACACCAAAGATGATTAATTTTTATTTTACCCAAATTTTATTGTAAAAAAAAAAATTAAAATGGACTTTTGCATTTTGTTTGTACAGCTTAAAGCAGTGTATGTAAACTATTCATATTTCTATAAGCCTCCTATTATTATGAGCTAAAAATACCAGAACTCGTTAATGGCTGCGGGATTGCATTGCTCAGCACTTTTGCCGTTCCTGATACCGAATGGACAACCGAATAGTTCTAGTAGGTGGAATTGTATATCTGGTTCCGCTATCGGTGACTATTTAAAAAGTAGCTTGTCTTTTTTACTGTTCCCGGTGGATCCCGCTTAAACCGTGAGACTATTTTCGTTCGGACGGGCAAGCGCTCTCTTCTTGCAGCCAGACTGAGTTTCTTTCGGAGTACTGGTGTCCTATTTGGTCTGGTGAATCTGTCCCATTTGAGGGTTCTTGATAAGGTGCAGAAATGTATCTCTAATTTGATTGGATCTACCCGTTCTTCTCTGCGCCCCACTCTCTCACAGACGTGATGTTGCTAGTCTGTCTTTTCTATAAATGCTATTATGGCATGTGATCTTCAGAATTATGTGATCTATTCCCTGTTTCTTTTGCTCCAGCCTGTTTGACTCGTTGGTCTAATGGTCTCCATCAATTCGTTGTTTTGATAGCTCATTGTAATACAGCTTCCCATTCCAGTAGCTTCTTTCCAAGAACTGCAAGCTTGTGAAACTCTTCCTGCTGACTGTTTTCCTCCTATCTATAGCTTTGGTCTTTTCAAGACTAAGGCCAATAGACATCTCCTGTCTTTACGATAATCATATTTGTTGTAAGCTCTTTGCATCAAGTGGCTTCATGCCTTGTCTGGAGCGATATCCATTTAAAAAAAAAACAAATGGCATGCATACTATAGCAATGATGCGGATAGCTTTTTAATTTAGTGACCCCTTTGGACCCACAGGTCCTTGTGGCAAAATTGTTAAGTTACAAAGTAGTAGGTCGGGTCGGCTGCCTTTATAATTAGCTTGAAATCGTGTGGGTGGGGACTAAATGAAGAACTCGCATTTGACGAGTTTTTTGTGTGCCTTGCATTATTTTACTGTATCCATTTCAAGTGTTTAGAAGTCGTTGACGCCTTGCGTAGCTATCGACATCTACGAGATATAGATTATTAGTAGTTGAACTGTAAATTAGAAAATTATAGTATTACCATTTTTTTTCTCTCCCCCTAAATTGGAGCTATACTTTCTCCAGAGCTGAAAAGACCTTTTTCTAACTTGATGGTTTACGAAGTGTATTGTATTTTATGCGAAAACAGACGTTTTTTTTAAATATAGACAAATATTACATTTTCTGGAGAGAAAAAAATGATTGTATTCAGATAAGATATATTTTTCTCTTCAATTAGACAAGTTCATGATTTTCAAATAGGGAGTGATGGTTGTATTAATGTAAAAAAAAGCAAAAAAAAAACGAGGCTATTGTACAGAAGATGGTTGCATCCGATGTTTCGGTTTACTGAAGACGAAACGGGCTGAAAGATTTAAAATCTTATCGAACAATTGTAATTATTTCTATTGATTTTTGGTCAGTGCCATAGGTTAAACTTTGCCATGAATGATTCGTGTATTGTAATTGAACCGTTTTTCGTTTCTTCAGGTTATGGACAAACTGCAGCTCCGCCAACTGCCAGCACTGGGGGTGGCTACAGTCAGCAAAGTTACGGTCAGCAGAGTGGTGGCTACAGTGCCCCTCCGCCACAACAGGCGCCTCCCCAGCAGCCCCCGCCTCAGGCGCCTGCTGGTTACGGACAACAGAATTCCTATGGTCAACAGGCTCAGCAGCAGCCGCCCAGCACCTATGGACACAGTGGTGGCGGCGGCGGCTATGGGGATTACAACCAACAGAGTGGCTATGGAAGTACTCCCCAGCAACCCCCACCCCAGTCCTCCGGTGGTTACTGTGTACCCCCACCAAAATCTTATGGAGGTAAGGATTCTAACCAAACCCCACTCACAATCAAACACATTTTAATCGACTGCATCAATTTTACAACAATAAGAAATAACTGCTAGAAAGAAAAAAATATTAAAGATCTTTTTGAAAAAACAATCCCCACGTCTTACTTTCTACTTAAAAAAAAAATAATCTGGAATCTACCAAAGAATTTAAAAAAAAAAACCAAAAAAACTTTACATATAAATTTAGGCACTTCTGTAGTATATATGATTAAGAAATCGAAATTGAAGAGTTCCGTTTTTTTTTTTCCCCAAGTATCATTCATTCAGAATTCACCGGAAGTTGAATTTAGTATTTAGAAAATGGAGTTAAATGAGATAAAAAAAATCACTTCCGGTTGAATTACCTCCCTTTATTTTCAGTAGTAGGACAGAAAATCTGCTGCGTCATATATACTACAGAAGTGCCTAAATTTAAAATAAAAAGGGGAAACCCCCCAATTTTCCATAAATATTCGGCATAAAATAACCCTAAGTTTTGACATGCTGTTAAAACTATAAAAATACAAATAAAAATACAATGTTTTTTAGGGCATATTACCAATTAAAAAATGAAATCGTCCTACCCATAAAATACCATTCAACAACTTGATTCGGCATTAAATGACCCAAAGATGGTTGATATGCCGTAAAACAAATAAAAAAAATAAGAAAACGGATTCTAAGAATGAAATTGTTCGTTTTCTTTTTATCGATAAAAATTTCAGAAAAATCTAATGCCCCATTCACAAGTGACGAGATCGTATGAATCGCCGTGATTTTGTAGAATTAAAAAAGTTTAACAAAGGAAAAATGTAATGAATAAATTAAAATTTCAAAATTCTATTTAAAAAAAAAAAGTATGTGGTATGCACGTGTCTTGGGTTATTAAATTTAAGAATTAAAATGAAAAATAGTGATTTTAAATTTCAGTGTTTTCTTAAGATGTCTCAATGATTTTATTGCACAATTTTTTTATTTTTTTTTAATAAAAAAAAAAAATTTTTTTTTTTAATGCATGTTCCAAAAATCTTGTAAATTGATAAGTAGTTTTAAACAATTTTTTTTTAATTAAAACTTCATTTATAATTAAAACTTCATTTTTAATTAAATGTTTGGTGCAATTTTAGTATAAGCTCCATGCAGATAATTATTTTCATGTAAAATCATTTTGTACTTACTCAGTCATAGTTTCTCTCTCACGGCACGAAAAAGAATTTAAAAATATCAAGCAGAATGTTAATTAGAACGATTTTTCCATTTCGATGTACAACCTGTATTCGCTGACATTTTGGGTGTCATCGACACTTATCTGCCCATAGTTAGCTATTCCATCAACCGGCCACACCCAAAATGTCAGCGAGTCGACGTTTCATATCGCCATTATGGAAATGGAAAAATCGTTCTAATTAAAGTTCTGCTTGATATTTCTAAATTCTTTTTCGTGCCGTGAGAGAGAAACTATGACTGAGTAAGTACAAAATAATGCTTTTACATGAAAATAATTATCTGCATGGAGCTTATACTAAAATTGCACCAAATTTTTTTTCTTGCGTATTTGTTAACTTTTAAGTTATTTTAATTTTAACTTTTCCTTGACAAGTCTTTACCTAGATTATTAGTTTTGGTTTCTAGAGTAAGATTTACCTCACTTTTTTTTTTTTTTTAAATTTTAAATTTTTTTTTGTTTTTATTGCTGCGTAGCCCTCAGTTATTTATAAATTTAAGTTCTAAAAAAAAAAAAAAAAAAATGGCACTGAAAATTTTGACATCCGATTTTTTTTTTTTTTTTTTTTTTTTTTTTTAATTAAAAAAATTTTTTTTTTAAAATCACAAAACCTATTAAATCTCTTATCGAATTCTTTGTAAAAATGCAAAACTATCATTAGCATCTAATTACTCCGACGATCGACATGCCGTTAACGAATTGCATCCTATAATTATTAATCGGCACAAAATGGAATCTGATGTGTAACGCAAGTCTCTTGATTGTGATTTTCGTAATGGGTTGCTTTACTCGACCTCTCCTCAACCTAGTGTTCTAAGCTTCCATTTTCTACTTATTGGCTTTGCAGATCGAAGCGGGAGTGGTGGTCGTGGTGGTGACCGTGGTGGCTCGGGTGACCGCGACCGTGGTGACCGCGGTGGCAGCACTGATCGTGGTAGTGGTGGAGGCTCGGGCTACGGGTGAGTGTCTTAGTTCTTAGTAATCTTTACTCCTACTCTCTATCCCCCTAACCCCTTCTTTTTCTTCTTCTTCTTCTTGATCCTTTACAATCTCTAGACCCTCTAAAATTAAGGGTCTTAACTGTAGATTTACATTAAACCGTAACTCGATATAATAATTTGCTCAGAGTTTGAGAACAATGTGAGTCAAGTTGTAGGTACTTATTAAAAAATTAATTAAATTAAAAATTTTTTTTTTAATTAAATCTTATTTCCTACACCTTAAATATTTGGGTTCTGTTTCGGAAACGTCGACCATAAATTTTAGTGGCGTGACGTATGTACAACGAATGCTACGAAATCTAAAGACGAAGCAAGTAATGCCGTTCCGAATGTTACCGGGACCCCCCCCCCCCCCATGTTAAGAATGTATCCTAAAACTCTGCCAGTAAAATCTGTTTGCCGATTACCAAACGGTACCGATATTTGTTTAATATATATATATATATATAAACTGTGTATTAAGTGTCAAACCAAATTAGGTAATTTGGTGTCTTAATACTAAAAAAAATCCTCCAAGCCCAGTCTTTTTTTTTTTGTTTGAAAAGTCTCGTAAAATGATCCCCCCTCCTCCCCCCCAAAAAAACCCTACATTTGCGAAAGTGAAAAAAAAAGATAAAAGTTACTTTATTCTATTTAAAATATTTTTTTCCTAATTTCATAAGATTTTGAAGTTTAGCGTTTTTATAAAAAAAATGGTTTTTTTAAAAAAAAATTTTTTTTTTTTCTTAATTGGATTCCCATCTTGACATCGAATTTTAAATTTTAATTCTTCTGTTGAAGAGCTGGTTGCATAAAGGGAAATGTGTTGACAAATGAAGAGCAATTAAAAGTTACCTCGCTCTTTTTTTTCTTTTTCTTTTGGGTTCAAAACGGACTGATTGATATGGCATATGAATATGAAAGGTTTTCTTTGTTTATAATTTAAAGTCTTCAAGCGAAAAACAAAACGTCTTTTGTAAAAATCAAAAAAAAAAAAAAATCAATCCTTATGACTTGTTCAATACAAGTCATTTTAATGATTCCCTGATTCAATTACCTGAAAAACCTTGAGGTGTTGGTGTTTATACAAAATGTGTATAAAAAAGCCTGTTTCACCATAAAACCTTAAATTTGGTTGAAACGAAACTGTTTTTATTGGATCAAATGGTGTTCTCAATCGGTTACTTCGACGTAAACAAGAATAAATTGTGGTTTTAACTTTTGTTAATGTTGTGACAAATCCACTTGGTATTCCACTTTTTTTTTTGTCTTTTCTCCGTTTCGTTGACTGTCCCTCTAGACAAAATGTCTCATGAGGTTATGTGACTTTTTTTTATTTACGTCTCAAATTGGGTTATTGCACTTATGATGATGATGATGGGGTTTTGCGTTGGAAGATGAGAAATTTAAGTTTTTCTCAATTCTTTGAAACAATCTTTTTTTTTTATGGTGCAAAAATTCTGGTTTTATCCGTACCGCGTAAAGACATGAAATGGTTTTACAGATTACGGACGATTTATTTATAGTACGTGTTAGATTTTTGCATGGTTTTACCGTGCGTGCAGACGTTATCAGTGGAAATGTTGATATATGCCTGGTGAAAAATGAAAAGAAAAAAATCTTTGTTAGCAAAATTTACTGGAAAATCTGGTCAATGGATTTGATTTGAACTTAGGACTTGTCAAACTCTTTAGTTGCTATATTGAAAAATGTTGTACGTTTAAATTGGTGTCTATTTAAAGATAGCTAGATTCCGTGACAAGGTGGTTTTTGGCAAAATATTAGATTCCTCTAAAATTGTGACTATACAAAACGATTGGCTGGGTTTTAGAATGTAAAGTTGGACTCTTATTTGTGTTTGGCGTTGTATGTTTGAAACAACAAAAACCAAATCGAGAGTTAGGGTTAAAGTTTGACGTGAATGCGTTGTTCACCTGGTTTCACTAAGCGTTGGATGTTCTTGGTTTTGAAAAAGAAATTCTACGTTAAAAAAACTAAAAAAAAAACTAAAAGAAAAACTAAAAAAAAAAAAACCTCAAAAGGTTCATCTGTCTCGTCTGTCTTCTAGGATCCCTGATTTTTTTTTTCTCCCCTTTTCTGAAAACTTAGCAGACGTAATGGATTCTATTTTTAGTGGTAAAAAAGACTTTCCTTTTGTGATTTTGTAATGGAATCCTTTTGCATTAATCCTGAATAAATTTGTGTGCATGAACTATTTAGGGGCACCTCTTTTATTTGACACTTACGCAAAAAAAAAAAAAGGTATATTGGTCCAAATGAAAAGCCCATATTTGTGTCCGTTATTGCTACTGTCCTCCCAAGGTTTTTATTGGTCAGCTTTGATTCGACAGCATTCAAAGTAAAACGGTTGAGGTCGTGGTGGAATAAAATCAAATGTTGAACCATTTGTCTTTTGCACTTAGAAGAAGGAACATTTTTAGAGAATTAAAAAAAAGAAAAAAATTCAAAAATTTAAACTTGAAATTTTTCTAATTAAAAATTTTTTTGACGGTTTTTCCAGGCTACGTATTTAGGAAATCGGTGAAAGCACTTAGAATGAGTAACATTTCTTTTGGTAAAAGTGCAGGATAGTTAACACTCTAGAACTCGTAAAAAAAAAAATAGATGGAAAATATTTTTTAATTTTTATTTATTTTTTTGGAAATTATTTAAAAAATTTTAAACAATAAAAAAATCGTTTCCACAGGTTAAAACTAGCATTTTCAGGTGTTAACTATTTTGTACTGTTACCATTTTTTTTTTCCTGCTATAAATTCATGAGGTAGCAAAAAAAAATGATTGCATTTGTATTTAAATTCTTTAAAACTATTGATCTGTCATTTTTCTTTCTCTTCTCCTCTTCTTCATAGTCCAACAACTTGGCTTCACAGCAATAGTTTTTTTATTTTCATTTTTATGATTGTTTTTTTTTTTTTTCGCTCCCCCCACCCCCCGCCTCCTACCATTTTTTTTATCCAAATATATTCATCTACCATCATTTATCTATTTTCATCTTTTCATTTTCTTTCCGTAATTCTCTTTATTCATTCAGCTGGCATTGACATCATTTGATAAGTTAAAAAAAAAAATTTTTTTTTTATATATAAATTTATCGATCATCCAATCGAGAATTGATAGGAAACTTAGCCAAGTCTCAAATCTCTTCGACGGCACCAATATTTGTTATACATTCTTTGAAGATCTCATTCTTTGTCTACTTTTTCTTGAAGAAAAAGAAAGCGTTTGTGAGTTCAATTGAAAGAAATGTCATTTAATCAATCACACAATGAAGAAAAAGATTTTTTTGCATGGATACTCCGCTGGTCAATTGTTTCGATAACAAAAGTAGTTTTTTTTTTTTTTTTTTCTTTTAAAATTAAAAATTTCCTTAATACATAAATTGTTAACGGTTTATTGCTTCAGAAAACTGTTGCTCTTTTTTGATGTTCGGTTGCTTTGTCATTTTCGAGGTGATAAAATAATTATAAAAAACGCAAGTTTGAAAAAAAAAAACCCGAAAAAAACTTAGGTTTTCAAATGCAACAATTGTTACATTTGCTGCTGGATTTTATTACGTTGTTCAAGTAGAAATACAATGGAGTATTCGTGCCAAAGAAAACTAAATGCTTTATTTGCCCCCTTTTAAAAAATTTTTTTTTTTTTTTTATGAAGCAGTTTTTGTATTTTGAACAATGTTGAATGCCTAAGTACAAATATATTTAAAATAATTCTCTTTGCTAAAGAATATAAATTATAAGTCATAAGTAGTTTTTTCTTTTTTTTCTTTTTCTTTTTTTCTTTTCATTTCTTTTTTCTTTTTTTCTTTTTTCTTTTTTCTTTTTTTTCTTTTCATTTCTCTTTTATCTTTCATTTCTCTTTTATTTCTTTCATTTTTATTTTATTTCTTTCATTTCTCTATTTCTTTCACTTCTCTATTTCTTTCACTTCTCTATTTCTTTCACTTCTCTATTTCTTTCACTTCTCTATTTCTTTCACTTCTCTATTTCTTTCACTTCTCTATTTCTTTCACTTCTCTATTTCTTTCACTTCTCTATTTCTTTCACTTCTCTATTTCTTTCACTTCTCTATTTCTTTCACTTCTCTATTTCTTTCACTTCTCTATTTCTTTCACTTCTCTATTTCTTTCACTTCTCTATTTCTTTCACTTCTCTATTTCTTTCACTTCTCTATTTCTTTCACTTCTCTATTTCTTTCACTTCTCTATTTCTTTCACTTCTCTATTTCTTTCACTTCTCTTTTATTTCTTTCTCTTTTATTTCTTTCTCTTTTATTTCTTTCTCTTTTATTTCTTTCTCTTTTATTTCTTTCTCTTTTATTTCTTTCTCTTTTATTTCTTTCTCTTTTATTTCTTTCTCTTTTATTTCTTTCTCTTTTATTTCTTTCTCTTCTCTTTTATTTCTTTCACTTCTCTTTTATTTCTTTCACTTCTCTTTTATTTCATTTCTCTTCTTTCATTTCTCTTTCATTTTTTTCTTTCATTTTTTTTCATTTTTTTTCTTTCATTTTTTTTCATTTTTTTTTCATTTCTCTTTCTTTCATTTCTCTTTTATTTCTTTCATTTCTCTTTTATTTCTTTCATTTCTCTTTTATTTCTTTCATTTCTCTTTTATTTCTTTCATTTCTCTTTTATTTCATTTCTCTTTCATTTCTCTTTCATTTTTTTTTTTCATTTTTTTTCATTTCTCTTTTTTTTTTCATTTCTCTTTTTTTTTTCATTTCTCTTTTTCTTTCATTTCTCTTTTTCTTTCATTTCTCTTCTTTCATTTCTCTTTTTCTTTCATTTCTCTTTTTCTTTCATTTCTCTTTTTCTTTCATTTCTCTTCTTTCATTTCTCTTCTTTCATTTCTCTTCTTTCATTTCTCTTCTTTCATTTCTCTTCTTTCATTTCTCTTCTTTCATTTCTCTTCTTTCATTTTTCTTTTTCTTTCATTTTTCTTCTTTCATTTTTCTTTTATTTTCATTTTTTTATTTAATTTCTTTTTCTTTCATTTCTCTTGGATTTTTCATTTCTTTCATTTCTCTTGGATTTTTCATTTCTTTCATTTCTCTTGGATTTTTCATTTCTTTCATTTCTCTTGGATTTTTCATTTCTTTCATTTCTCTTTGATTTTTCATTTCTTTCTTTCTCTTTGATTTTTCATTTCTTTCTTTCTCTTTGATTTTTCATTTCTTTCTTTCTCTTTGATTTTTCATTTCTCTCTTTCTCTCTTCTCTTTCTCTCTTCTCTTTCTCTCTTCTCTTTCTCTCTTCTCTTTCTCTCTTCTCTTTCTCTCTTCTCTTTCTCTCTTCTCTTTCTCTCTTCTCTTTCTCTCTTCTTCTCTTCTCTCTTCTTCTCTTCTCTCTTCTTCTCTTCTCTCTTCTTCTCTTCTCTCTTCTTCTCTTCTCTCTTCTTCTCTTCTCTCTTCTCTTTCTCTCTTCTTCTCTTCTCTCTTCTCTTTCTCTCTTCTTCTCTTCTCTCTTCTCTTTCTCTTCTCTTTCTCTTTCTCTTCTCTTTCTCTTCTCTTTCTCTTCTCTTTCTCTTCTCTTTCTCTTCTCTTTCTCTTCTCTTCTCTTCTCTTTCTCTTCTCTTCTCTTTCTCTTCTCTTTCTCTTTCTCTTCTCTCTCATTTCTCTACTCTCTCATTTCTCTACTCTCTCATTTCTCCTATTTTATTTAAAAAATTTTTTTTACTTGAACCATAATTAAAAGGATATTTGTATTCAGACTATTCTCATCTTGGTTCATGTTTCGGCTGATGTAATCTTCAATCCTTTTCAGGTGCATTTTTCCAAACTTGAAAACCTGTACAGAATTTTCAAACGAAACTCTTGATTTCAACCTCGAGTAGACTCCCTTAGAACTGATGATTCCTAAGCGATACCTTTAATCCTTAGGTCATAAAATGTTAACGCAACAACCAAGATGAGTATAGTAGCCAGACTAATACAAAATTATCAATCCTCTCTCTCTCTCGAAAAAAAGTCGTATAAAAACTTATCCTTTGATTTTCTTGGTTGTCAGCTCATTTACAAAAGCCCCTCCCCTTTCCATACCCCCCTCTTTTTTTTTTTTTTGTTCTTTCACCCCATTTTGCTGGTAAGGACCAGAAAGAAACCATCTGCTGTGTGCATTTTACCCCCTTTTTTTTCTATCAAAGCTCCACAATCATCTAGCAGAACTTGTTTCTGGTCCTTTACATATAATTTTCCCATTAAAAAAAAAAGTAATCTATTCAATTTTTTCAAATGAAACTTTTATTTCTGGCCACTTTTATTTTTAAATTTGTATTTCAGTCTTATATCCACACCCCCCTCGACAAAAATTTAATTTCTAAAACTTACCAAGCCTTGTTTTAATAAATAAAAATTAAAGTCTTTAATAAATTGCGAACTTGTTAATGGTGTTCTAGTTAGACGTAAAATCATCTAGTTCGTTAATCATTTAAAGATTGTTAACCTGCGATTTTTAAGCGGAAATAAGTGCGTCTCGATTTTTTAAGCGGAAATGAGTACGTCTTGATTTTTTAAGCGGAAATGAGTGCGTCTCGATTTTTAAGCGGAGAGGAGAGTGCGTCTCGATTTTTAAGCGGAAAGGAGAGTACGTCTTAAATGTCTTGTTGGATGAATACCTATGCATTATAAGTGAAGATGCTCTGGATACCCCTTTCAATAGGGTTGATGTGCCATAGAAAAACAAATCCCAATTTATTTCGTTTTCGATAAGGAGAAAGATAATTTTTCTCCATCAAAATTAATTTTGCTGACAAACTTTCAAGTCTTCCTTAGAAAAAAGATTTTATATAAGGTCAGTTAAGATTTAAAGAAAAAAAAAAAAAATTTTTTTTTTCTTATACCCGAGTTTCCCATTTCCTTAAAAAAAGGAAGCCATATCCTACAATTCAATTTTTCCATCGTTTGTATTTTAATATTGATTCTCGAATAGTATCATATACTTTATAAAGAATTCTCTCAAAATTGATTAATTTCTGCAATTATTATTTTTCTATGCTAGCTGCAGAATAAGCAGTAACATGGCTGAGTGTCTTCCAAGCTTTATGGTCTTGGGCTTTGCAAGGTGTTCACTTGTTTCATGTTCATGTTTATCCATTCAGACTGGTCTACATTTCGATCGGCTTCCTTGTATTATGCCGTCAACGTATATTTTGACTAGCCCCACACTGGAATTCTTAATATGGCCAAATAATTTCTGTATAGTAAGATTTTAAAATAGCTTTCTAATAAAAAAAAAAAAAAAAAAAAAAAAATTAAACTTTTGAATCAGATTTTGTATTAAAATCATTTCCTTTATTTTTGAAGAGTTTTTTTTTAATGTTACAAAGATTCAAATTCTTTTGAATAAGCAACAAAAAACAAAAACAAAGAAACCAATGTTATACCAACCAACTTTGTAGATGTCGTAAATTTTTGTGCAAATTTAAAAGTACCTTGTTTCTGTTACATTTTTTTTTATATTATTCCTATGAGAATTACTGTTTCGGTGTAATTACATTTGCGTTTCCTTGGAAAGTTTTCTTCGACGCACATAGGCTTCTTGGCATTCTGAACGAATAAACTGGTAACATTTTATCTGAAATCAAAGTTCCAAACGCACCTTCATTTTTTTTTCATCTTAGTCGTGTGGTCTAGTCGCTAGTTTAGACTGTAAGAAAATGGTAGTCAATAGTTGACAAAATATCAAGTCATTTAAATGGTGAACGAATAGAGTTTCTTTTAAATCTATTATTATAAAACTTGTAAGCCTTTCTGTTCACCCCATTAAAAGTATGTTAAAGGAATCTTATAGTCGCTTCACTTGTTCTGGTGTGTATACGCTATACTTAAAATTCCAGTTAAGGTTGGAACACTAGAGCTTGAAATAGGCTAAATTCTGTTCGACGTGTATATTTTTCTACTGACGATGGTGTCGTTACGAGAATAGTTGATCGCTGTGGAGTGATTGGCCCTGCCACGCGCGACTTCCTCAGCAGCCTTGGTCTATTAATGATGCGCAACACCGAAGACAATCGCGAATTGTCTTGGCTTTACAGGCACCCCTCTATCGCCATTAGTCGTGGAAGCGCCTTCAGTCTGCTCTCGGCCTGCCAAGCCAGTCGGACGTTCAGAAAAAAACTGTTGACTGATACAATTATATATGACGAATCAGGATTTCTCGATATTGAACTAAACAAATAAAAGGAAGTAACTGTATATAGCTTAATATATATAGTTACGTCGTATTGAAGTGGATCGCTATTAGATTAATTATTACGCGCAACACCGAAGACAATCGCGACTTGTCTTGGCTTTACGAGCGCCTCTCTATCGCCATTATTCGTGGAAACACCCTGAGTCTGCTCTCTGCCTGCCAAGCCAGCCGGACATTCAAAGAAAACTGTTGACTGTGATACAATTATATATATATATATATATATATATAAGGAATCAGGATTTCTCGATATTGTGTAAAAAGATTTATTTATTTAAAAAAATTTTTTTTTAGAGAATATAAAGTATATGTCTAAAGAAAAACTTTGTTAGTTATTGCGTTCAATGCGGAGTGTAATTTAAAAAAATTAATTATTCCAGGTAAATAAAAAAAAAGTTGAAAAGTTGTACTGATTTTTTATTTTTTTATTTAAAAAAAAAAAAAAAAAAAAATTTTTTTTTTTTTTTTAGAGAATGTAGGAATATAAGTAAAGTTTTCACATGCTAAACTATTGAAGTTATCCCCCACCCACCCCACCTTTCAAGATTTTACATGTTTTAATGTTTCATTTTATTTAACTTTTTTTTTTTTTTGTCCCTATTTTTGTGGCCATCGTATATAAAATGTCTGTTTTTATGAGAATAATACAAACTTTCTTTTTTAAGTCATCTATTTCTAACAGGTCACATTGAAGGTCGGTTCCGAGACACTATTGTGTTGCAAAATACATACATAACAAAACAAGTGCTTTCATAAATCGTTTCAGGGTTTTAAACTTTTAATTAGATTTTAATAAAAAAAAAAAAAACACAAAAAAATTTTTATTTCTCCCAACATGCCATTTCTAATGACATGCGGTTTTAAATAACTGAACTACTCTATTTAAAAAAAAAAAAAAAAAAAATTCTCCCGTCCCAGTCTGTAAGGGTTATTGGTTATATGGTGTTCATAAACGTGGTTATCAAAATTCACATGTGTGTATATATATATGTATGTATGTATATATGTATACATTTCTAAATATGTGTGAAAACTGTTAAGGCATTTTATAGGCAAAAACAAAAGGTGTTTAAACATTTTTTTTTTTTCTCAATTACAAAACTGGTTAAATAACCAACAAAACAAAAAGAAAGTTGTCCCAACGACTGTCTCTGTAAAATTGGTATCTTACTGTTTATTATCAGGTTATGTGCCCTTTGTCATTGTAAAAAAACAAAAAAACACTACAGTACTTACTAGTTATACAAATATATATTTATTTATTCACCTAAAATTGTTGGTTTCTGTATGCGCAACAAAAATGGTTTAAAATTATTTATATTAATAAAAGGTAAAAAGTTAAAGATTAAAAAAAAAAAGAAAAAAAGCATCTTTGCAAACGCAAAGTGTTTTTGTTAAATATGGGTACGGGGAAAAGGGTCAGTTTTGGTAATGGTGTGATTTTTAAACAAGGTTGAATGTATCCGGGTTAGCCATTTTGGTGGTGTGTTTATTTAAATTTAAAAAAAAAAAAATGAACGAAAAAGCACCAAAGGAAACAAATAAATGTCCCTAAACAAAAAAGTTTTAAAAAAAAAAAAAATGCCCATGAAAGAAAATGTTTTTGCAACATGAAGAGGCCGTTCTTGTGTCTTAGAAAAATGTCCTCTCCTTTGTGCTGTTTGGAAAACGATGCGCTAACGACTCGGCGTGAAGAGAAGGTTCTTCTGGCCCGTGTCGGTAAAGCAATCCATCCAACCGTAACCTTCCCTCCCTCCCCCCCTTACGATGGATGGACTGTCTTTACCGATTCCTTCTAATGCATTTCAGCGGTGGCAGAGGCGGTTTCAACAAAAGCTATGGTGGTGGTAAGTGGATGGTTTTTTGGCTGTTTTCTAGCCTCCTCTCTTATATCTTGTTTTTTTTTTTTTTTAATTTTTTTATTTATCATTTCATTACGAGCCTACTGCTTATAATATATCTTTAGCTAATAATAAAAAAGGGCCGGGGAGAAATCGGTTGTACGCATGTTTCGATTATGTCGCGTTTACTACTCGATAAATGTCTAGATTCGATTTTTACTTTTGGTTAAAGTTATATCCAGCAAAGTAAGGGTTATTATTTCTCTAGAAAATTCTCGATATAGCTTCAAATCTATTTGATAGCTGCATAATTCGGTGCCTTTTTAAAAAAAAATTTTTTTTTTGGTTGTTAGGTGAAAGTACAGAATAGTTACCCCATGTTAAGAATGGGTTTCTAAATTTTATTTCAGCACGGTCCGCCAAACTATAGAAGTACCCATGATTCAACATTTGATAAAATATTAGATACAGAATTACGTTCTGACGTTTTCTTTTTTTTCTCCGTCACGGGGGAAACCGTAAGACACGGAAGTATGAGAATTTGTCAGAAGAAACATTTAAAAAAAAAAATACATTAAGAAACGGTATTAAAAAGGAAATAAAATAGATTTAAGTAATTTTGACATATAAAAATATATTTAATTTAATGAAATGGCTTCAAGATTTAAGCGCTGACGTCCATTTTTTGGAAAATTAAAAAAAGAATTAAGACACTTAAAATAATTTTAATTATCTCCCCTTTCGATTCACCCCTAGAAATAAAGGGAATTTTGTTGGTTGCTATAATGCAGAAGCACCGATTTAACTATCATTAACTTGCTGTATTTACCTGGGTGGAAAACTTATTCGGTTTAATGTCTGTTTTGCATGTTGACGGGAAAAAAAAATAAAAATAGTCCATTAAGATTGGGGGTGGGTGGGGATAAACAAGCGCTATTAATAACATGCTTGTACAGAGAAGCGGCCGTATTAAATTATCAAGATTTAAATAAGTATCGTCACCAAAAAGTAGGAAAAATTATCAAGTAGAACTTTAATTATAAGCAAAATCCATTTTTTCGGGAACAGTCAATTGACATGTTCGAAGGCAGATATCTGAAGATAACGGAGACAAAAATCAGGGGACGTAAGCGAGTTTGGCATAATTGTCTCCGGTTACCTTAAGATGGCGGCCTTCGAACATGTCAATTGACTTTTACCGAAAAATGGATTTTGCTTATAATTAAAGTTCTACTTGATAATTTTTTCTACTTTTTGGTGACGATACTTATTTAAATCTGCTGCGTAAGTATATGATTTTTTTTTTTTTTGTGGTATTGATAATTTAATACGGACGCTTATCTGCACAAGTACCATAACGGCCATCATTCAAGATGAATTCAGTTAAAAAAAAAAAATTTTTTTATACTATATTTAGACAGTTTAGATGAATTATTAACAATTTGTTCTAGTTTCACTAAATATATTTGATTGTAATACAATAGTAAAAAAAAACAAAACAAAACAAAAACGACGAAACCATTCAGCGTGTATTTGTCCAAGTTACGTGTAGGCGAATAACAAGATGTTACCTGATAGTTTTTAGCACAGAAACCTATTTTGTTACTAATGCATAGAAATATACGTATTCTTTCAAACACGGTTTTCTCACAAAATTACGTTTTTTTTTTTTTTTTTTTTTTTTTTTCTGTCTTCATTTAAATCTATCATTTTAGCTTTAACCCTGTGACGTTGCTAACCCATGAAAAAATTGTAAAATTCTATATGGGTCTGTTTAAAAAGAAAAAAAAAAAGTCTATATAGAATAGGCATAGTCAGCATTTCAGAATGTCCGTAATGTTATGAAAATTTCAGATTTACATTACAAAAAATTTTTTTTTTTCTTTTTACATGTATGTAAATGACTACATTTTTCTGTCTGTCTACATAGGCGTTACCACGTTATTTGAATAAAACTTATTCAAGTATAAAGTTAAGTTTTCCTTGTGTGCAAACCTCGAAGAAAATGGTGCTTTCTTAGAGAGTAGGTTATCATTGGCGATACAACTACGTAAGAATGGCTAAAACTCTCCTTTCACATTGTGTGCTTTTACTGACCCGAAGCAGATTCCCTTTAACCCGTATCCTCGAGTAGGCCTTGATAAGCGGTGAATTCTTAGTTTAAAAAAAAAAAGATTCCTTAAGAATTTGACAAGATTCTGAGCAGAACGGGTTCGTTAATTTTGAAATAATGTACAAACTAATAAAATTCTGTGAGTACTTGGAAAGAATTTGTGAAGCCACGCCAAGTTACAAGCAAACGTATTCTGTGCTCGTTCAGATATGACTACCAAATGTTTTCTGCTTTAAGCCAAGGTAAGTTTTCGAAATGTGCTAGTGGTTTCCAAAGGGTAAAACTGTCGCTTCCCTCCCAAAACATTTTGGTGACGACAACTTGATATTCTCTCTCTCTCAATTCAAGAAAACAAAGTTTAGGTGATGTTATAAAATTGAACGTCTTGTTTTTCTCGAAAACAAACAAAAACATGAGACAGTTGGTTGAACGGACAACAGGTATTCCAAATACTTTGAAAGTGTTGGGTGTTATTAGTAGACCTTACCTGAAACCAGGGTACCTCTCGTTTGGTCGCCCTGATGGATGTGTTAATAAACAAATATTGCGTTTTCCCAGTTATTTAAAAAAAAAATTTTTTACTCTCCCATAACTGGTTTTCAACTTGGTTTTTGTATCAAGGTTTGAATTATAAATGCCATTTTCTTTTTTTTTTTTTTTTTTTTTTATTGGCGGCACCTGGGTATTCATTGACATAATCACCAAAAAGTCTCTAAGGGAATGCCGCCCTTAATTGCATGCTAGCCATTGGCCAGTAAATTGATCAGCTATACAAAAAAAAAAATGGTCTTACTGAAAAACTGATACTTTTTATTTTTTTTATTATTGGTTATAAGTATTTTTAGAATACATTTTCTTGTTCAATCTTAAAACTCTTAGATTGAAGAGTTTTATTGTTAGACCGTGTTTGGTTTGAATTGAAGAAATTAAGTGGATGTCTTGAAAAAGAGGAAATAACAATAATAAAGGCAATTTACCAAGCAATTAAACGTGGTTCGTTAGTTTGACGGACTTCAATTTTGGTTTGTAACCCACAATTTAGAATGGTGGTGGTTGAGCTCTCTTGTACAGCTTTATTTTTTGATTTAGTTGATGATTCCAATTTATTTGAAAGAAAATAAGTGATTATTTTATTGAAAAAAAAATCACCTGGATTAATTTAAAGAAAATGTTAGAGAATTGGCAGATTTATATCGTGCACGTAAATACGTACTTTTTTTTTTCTTCTTTTGATTCGGTTTAAAATTTGTGCATATTGTGATGCGTCTATTAAATCTGTAGAAAAAAAAAAAGTCCAATAAAAGTGGCGATAGGTCTTTATTTGTCAGTTTTGCATTTAATTCTAACGCTTCAATTAAAATGTCTCCACTGTTTGGTTGCGATTTGGACAGGGGAAATAACTCCAACAAGAATATCACAGTTCTTCAGCTGCAGGGAAGGACTAAATATTAGAATGTATGGTGATTGTATACGGCGCCAGTCCCAAATCCCTGGCGTAATCACGCGATATTATTTTCACCGGTATTGTCCCGCGCTAAAAAAATACTGGGCAATCACAATTTCAAATACAAAGTGATTTTCAGCAAGGAATAAATTTATATTTAAAAAAAAAAAAAAAAATTTCGACGAACAATGTAACAAATGTGATTTAAAAAAAAATTTTTACGTTTATCTTTTGTAATTTGTAATTAATTGACTTGATAAAAGTTTGCAACGTGTAGTTGCATATTATTAAATGTTTCACTCTCTGCAACCGTATTATCGGCACACAAACTCATTCAAATGGGATGGCAATGTTGAAGACAATGGACAATGCATGGTTTTGAAGCTGCTTACGCAGATCATTCACATGTTTGTTTCTTTTAACAGAAAAAAAATAAAAAATTTTTTAGTGCGGGATGTTACCGTGATCGTGTCAGGGATTTGGGACCGACGTCGTATACAATCACTGAATGTATTCTGATGGCCTCGTCCTAAAGGGGAAATTGCAAGCGTTTGCGTGTTCAGTTTTGTGCCGTCCCTCCGCTAAATCTTCACTCTTTCCGAATCTGAGATGGGTCTGTTGATGCTAGTCTTTGTCCGCTTAATCTGGATGGCATTTGCCTAAATGGATTTGTAAACCCCTTTTAATGGTGAACAAATCTGTCTCTTCCCATTCTCTCCTTCTTTCCGTGTCTCTTCTATTATTCCATCTGCATCGCGATCAAATCTTAACGCCTTTTTTTTACCTTCTCTTTCTATAGGTGGTGGTGGCATCGGTGGCTACGGAGGTAAGGGAGAGCTTTTCTTTTTCTCTTTTCTCTGCCTTGATCCCTCCCTCCTATCTTCGATAAACTTCGATATGTAAGCAACCAAGGTAGATTAGAAAAGTTTTGGTATTATCTGCTCGATGGATATCGTCGCGGGTACAATGAATTCCCATCTGAAATCAATACATGGCTAAAAATTTAGATTTTAGAAAATGACGGGAAAAAAATTTAGATTCTAGAAAATGATGTAATAAAAATTTAGATTCTAGAAAATGACGGGAAAAAAATTTAGATTCTAGAAAATGACGGGGAAAAAAATTTAGATTCTAGAAAATGACGGAAAAAAATTTAGATTCTAGAAAATGACGGGAAAAAAATTTAGATTCTAGAAAATGACGGAAAAAAAAAATTTAGATTCTAGAAAATGACGGGAAAAAAATTTAGATTCTAGAAAATGACGGGGAAAAAAATTTAGATTCTAGAAAATGACGGGAAAAAAAATTTAGATTCTAGAAAATGACGGGAAAAAAATTTAGATTCTAGAAAATGACGGAAAAAAAATTTAGATTCTAGAAAATGACGGGGAAAAAAATTTAGATTCTAGAAAATGACAAAAATTTAGATTCTAGAAAATGGCTAAATTTTTTTTTAGATTCATGGTACTTTGCTTAATTGTCTCGGGATCGGATCACATTCAATGCTAATCTGAAATATTATACCCCCTAAAAAGCCTTTTGATTTGAGGAATATTCATTAATTCATGTCTAATACCTATTGGTAAAATTTCACAAATCGTTGACATTTTATTCCCTCTCCATAGAAGTAAATTAAATGTAGCCCACATTATGACCCCTTACGCTTAGCAGTATTCCAAAATTCATTATTAGTATAGTAGTGACTCCTTTACATACAAATAAATATAAACATATATACTTTATATAAATACTAAACTCTTGGTTGTTTGCATATTGAGTGTTTTAGATGATGGGAGTAGTAGGTAAAGATGACGTGAATAAAGAAAAAACGTTTAGATATAGATTTGTTGATTTAATAGAATCGTCTAAAATCTAAATTTACAGACATGTTTGTATGTTCAGTTAAAAATAAATAAATTAACTAACCCTAACACCAAGGAGAGCGTCACTGTTTGGGAGTTCTCTCCCGTACGGTCGGCGTGGTAAATAGTGAAAAAAAATATAACAATCATTGAAAAAGAACAGTCCCTGTTCGAAATATTTGATTTATTATATATGTAAAAAAAAAATCTTGGCATCTTAGCGATTTCTTAAACAATTGTATTTCATATATATATATATATATATATATATATATGAGAGCAAACTTTTAATTGTGATGCCAGCTGTAGCTCTTGTAATTAAATGCCGATGTATGTGACACAACTAAGGAAGATAGTAGGGCTCAATAATATATATATAAAAAAAAATGATTTGATGCACAAATGCAATCCATGTATCGGGCAATTATATGAACAAGATCTATGATTGAAACACAATTTTGTAGTCAGTTTTAAAAAAAAAAAAAAAAATTTTTTTATTGTATATTATACTAGATAACCTGTGACCCATTGGGTCAATGTTGGTATATTAGCATGTACTTTAGGTAGAAGAAAATATATTGTTAAATTACTTTTCCTTATCTAAAATGAGTTCCATTCCACACATATATAGACCAGATTAAACGACGCAAGGTGTTTATCTAAATAACCATTCATTTTTTTTTTTTTAACAAATACTTTCGGCATAACATGCCATCATTATTGTTGTACAGACATTTTTAAAGAACAATAAAGAAAAAAGAGACGAATGTCTGTGTACCACTGATGATGACATGTTATGCCGAAAGTATTTAAAAAAAAAAATGAATGTTTTGCGTCTTTTAATCTGGTCTCTATCCGATTTCATATTTTTAACTCAACCGACGCTCATAAATGTAGCTCAACTCGTGTGTGTGTGTGTGTGTGTGTGTGTGTGTGTAAAAATACCCACAAGTATTTTTTAGATTCTATGAAATCATTGGCAAGAAATAGATATATTTATATATAAAACAAAATCGGGGTTTCAGAGTGAATGTTATCGCGAGTTAACATACAAATTCCTCTTGATGAATATATCACTGGTAGCGTCATCATATTCAGTTTAACGTCTGTTTTATATGCTGACATGTGTTGGACGGCTTTTAGAAATTGACTTTGTTTGTCCCTCTTTCTCAAATCCATCCTCCTCGCTTCCTCTATTTTCCTTGACCCTTCCCCTGCAAACTGCCTCTGCTACCATAACTGTTCTACATCTAATAATCCAAGAAATCTCTTCTGCACTCGTCTTCCCTAACCTGTCAGAGTAATGATTTCTAATGCGTTGCCGTTTTAGTATAAATGATTCTGTTTATAAAGCTTTTAAGAAAACAGATGACAAATTCAATGACTATTACAATGAAAGAACCCATAACAAATAACCGAAAATTAATAATTGCAGGATTACAAGCCAAAATTGACTGACATTTAAGTAAATAAAAAAAAAAAAAAAAAAAAAAAAAAAATGGGTTTAGAACGCACTGCAGCGATTTATTGTATATCAATCACCATTTAACCGGTCTAGAGACGGTGGATTCTTTGTGAGGTATACACGGTTCAGAGAGAATGAATTTGTAACGGGTTGGAAGGGAGAGTGAAACACTTTGATAGTTTTTACCGGTTTTACTGAAATAATACTGGAACCTTTTTCGCGTATGCTTTGGAATTAAATATAACTTGTAAAGATTCTTGTATGTAACTTTTTAAAATTATGGAAGATAATTTGTATGGGTTCAATTATTAGGTAATTTTTTTAATGGGTTCAATTATTAGGTAATTTTTTTAATGGGTTCAATTATTAGGGAATTTTTTTTAATGGGTTCAATTATTAGGTAATTTTTTTAATGGGTTCAAGTATTAGGTAATTTTTTTAATGGGTTCACTTATTAGGTAATTTTTTTAATGGGTTCAATTATTAGGTAATTTTTTTAATGGGTTCAATTATTAGGTAATTTTTTTAATGGGTTCAATTATTAGGTAATTTTTTCAAATGTAATTCTTGGTAATCATGAATATCATATTTTGTGTATTCTAAAATTGATTTTCTAAAATTGATTTTCTAACTCTACAGATGGTCCCATTATGGAAATGCCTGACACCGTGTTTGTGTACGGACTGAATGAAGATGTCACTGAAGAAGCCCTTATCCAACATTTTGGCAGCATTGGAGTCATCAAGGTAACTTTTTTTTTTATCCTTCGTATTCCCAAAATTAAGGAATTTTATGACAAATAAAATTGAAAACTTGTTTTAGAAAACAGTAACAGGTGTCATGTGTTTAGCAATTAAAAAAAAAAAAAAAAATTGATTACCCCGTGAAAGATCACATCTAAAAATACAAAGAATCTTGTAACAAAACATTACTCAACTATTTTAAAAATTAAGTGACTTTTTTTCTTTCTTTTTTTTTTTTTATGATCGGTCCAAAAAGGAAGGCATATTTACATAATGGCATGCCGGGAATTTATAATTTTTTATCTCTAATTTAAAAAAAAAAAAAAAATTTGTTTGTCTTTATTTTTTTTGTGTTTTAACTATTTTTTTTTTTTTTTTTTTTTTTTTTTACAGACTGATAAAAAGACTAGCAAACCTAAAGTTTGGATTTACAAGGATAAAGTGACTGGCAAGGGCAAGGGTGAAGCGACGGTCACTTACGATGATCCCGAGAGTGCCAAGGCTGCCATCAACTGGTTCAATGGTAAGTGGCGGACATCTTCAACATGTAGGGATGTGTCACTCAAAGGAATACTTTAAAAACACCATTGTTACTATTTGTTTTTAAACAAATTATGCTTATGCCCACCTGGAAAATGTCTAAATACCAACCCTAACCTGGTGAAGGTAGATAACAAATCTGATTGCTAACTAAACTAAACACCACTTGAATATATAAAAACAATCGTTAATCAAACCCCTGCACATAGCCTGACGATTCCCTGCGTGGATGAAACTTGGACACCTCTGTAGCTTAATTGCCATGAATATGTATTTCATACATTACTACTCAGCTCTACTTGTGTATTGGGCACTGTTGTAGTAAATACTGAAATATTTTTTTTAAGTTGTCAATATTTATTTATATGGCATAGATTAAACTATGCCATATAAATATTACGGTCTTATTTTTCTTAATCAGGCACTCTGCTGGGGTTGGGGTTCTCCCACTAACCATACATAGATAGATAACAACCTGGATGAAACTATTTCAAGTGTTTAAGAGAATGAAGAAATCAGAAAGACTACGAATCTGGCAGAATGCGGGCCACGAGTCTGGCAGAATGCAGACTATCACAAGTATACGGACTGAAGAACTCTTAAAACACAGTGTAGTGTTGCATCTTTAAAAAAAATATTAAAAAATTTTTTTTTTTTTTTAAATCGTCCTTGATCTATGCCATGTAAATACTAGCATATTAATTTATTTTCATTTTTTTTTTCTTTTTTTTTTTTTTTCCCCCTTTCAGAAAAAGATTTCCAGAGCCGAATCATCAAGGTAGAAATGGCTCAGCGTAAAGCCTGGACAGGTGGCAGAGATGGACGAGGTCAGTACTTGAGAATCTGTTTGCATTTTGAAATAATCAAACTGAATCCTTAATAACTCTTTCCATCCATAACTTCATGAATTCAATTTTTTATTTTTTTTTTTTAAATTTACAGGTGGACGAGGTGGAAGCCGTGGAGGCGGAGGTGGCCGCGGTGGATTTGGTGGCGGCATGGGAGGGGATAGAGGAGGAGGCGGCGGAGGTGGTGGTGGCGGCGGCGGTGGTCGTCAAGGTGATTGGACCTGTCCCAACCCGTAAGTTAAAGTTATTTAGTGCAATGCTTTCTCTTCTTCCTTCTGTCAGATTAGTTTCAAATCTTAAACCTGCCCATCGTAAAAACAAGACGCCGCTCGTAGCAGAAGGTTGTTGAATGCAAGGGAGATGAGTACGTCAGCTTTAAGTGAAACTAGCAAATATTGAAGAGGCAGTTTGGAACGTTGAAAACGTACGCAACTTATTAGATGGTAGTTGTCAAGTTTGTTTAAACTTATTAGACGACAATTTAAATAATAAAAAAAAAAATGAATCTAGTAAGACTAGGTTTTTTGCGTACGTGAAAATCGACACTTTGTAATCTCTCGGCAGCAGTAAAACTCCGCTCGTGGACAAGTCTACAACACTAGTGTTCTTTTCTCGTTTTCTTGGTTTCTCTCTGGAACTCGTGTATAGAAAATAAATTATACCAAGTGACACAGCCCATCGAAATAAGAGACACCAATACAAGGATGTCGAAGAGAACAGGTGACAATAACTAGACTCAGAATAGGACACACTTATGTCACCCACTTATACTTGCTGTGTGGGTGGCACAGAGTTCCAGCCGTTCTGAGACGGTGATCTGGATAGTGTCATTGTCCAAGAGGGTTCCAAGTGTCGCTGAAGGGATGGCACTGAGCCAAGCACCGCTGTAAGGTGAAGCTGACGCTGGTTACTGCTACGGACGAGTTCGGCAAACCTGGATTGACATAGTGTATAGTGCAGAAGTATCTGCCATTGACTTAGCACTAAATATCATAGCATCCCAAGAACACAAAAAATACCTCATACTTACAGACTCTTTACCAGTGCTCATATCAATAAAGGAAAAAGAAATGACAAACCCCTTGATTACAAAGTTGCTGAATAGAATAAATGATCTAACAGTAAATAAAGAAATAATCTTCTGCTGGATTCCAAGCCATATCGGTATCCACATGAATGAAAAAGCTGATAAAGCTGCAAAAGAGTCATTACAATTAAACCCCACAACAGAAATAATCCCTTATACGGACTTAAAACTAATACATATATTCTCAAAAAATCCCTTATACGGACTTAAAACCAAAAACTAATACATATATTCTCAAAAAGTGGCAGGAATCATGGAACTCCTGTATAGAAAATAAATTATACCAAGTGACACAGACCATCGAAATAAGAGACACGAATACAAGGATGTCGAGAAGAGAAGAGGTGACAATAACTAGACTCAGAATAGGACACACCTATGCCACCCACTCGTACTTGCTGAAAAGAGAAGCACCAATCTGCATATCGTGCCAAGAACCCTACACAGTGCATCGTATACTGGTAAGCTGTATAGACTTTAAACAGATCCGACTGAGACACTACCAAGAAAATAACCTGAAGGAAATCTTCAACATGATTGACTTGAATAAAAATTTTTAATTTCTGAAAGCAACGAAGCTATATAACAAGATATAGTCGAAACGTTCCTCTGAAACGTTTGTAACATTCAATTCTCATACTACAACTAATGGTTCGGCATTAAATGACCCATAAAAGGTTGATATGCCGTAAATCAAACCAACCAATCAATCTCTAAGTTGTTTGTGGACGTGAATAGTTTAGTTGAAGTAACTGCTTGGAGCTGGGATCAGTGAGACCAAAACACTTTTCAGGGCCGTGTGCCTAAATTGTATTAATATTAGCAAATAAATTCAAAATGTATCTGTCTTGCCCTCATTCAGATAAGATATCCTCCTTGATTGAGACAAGTTTTATTCTTGTCCCAATCCGGACATTAAAAACCAACCTTGTGTCTAATTTACCCCTTTCGACTGCTTTTATTGAAGACAACATCAAAGCTTTCTCAGGTGAAAAGAATTGATGCTAAACGTGTTTTTTTTATTTATTTATTTTTTTTAAATATTGGACTTTTATTGTCTTATTTCTTTTGTTTTTTATTGTATTTTTTAACAAAGTATTGGACTTTTATTTTTAATTTTTCAGTGCCTGTGGCAACAATAACTTTGGCTGGCGTAATGCTTGTAACCTTTGCAACGCTCCTAAAGAAGGAATGGGTTCCTCAGGACCGGGTGGACCCCCAGGTGGTCCAGGTAAGCGAAGCAGTTTATTTTCTTGTTTGACTTGTATACATTCAATCCTCCAATTGTCAAATGAAAAGGAGATATAAGGTGTAAGATCGTTTAATGATGCTCCGTAAATTTTTATTAGGTCGTTCTTAATAGTAAATAATAATTATTATTATTATTGTTTGACCAGATAGGCAACTCTTACGTACTGTAAAAAGGGTTACTTCCCCTTGTTAGTCAATAACTATTTTGGACACGATAAAGATTTTTATTGTTAACTGTGAAGGAAATCTATATATTGGTTAACAGGTCTTTTATACTTAGTTTTATATATACAGGGTGTCTCAAAAAAATGTACTCACTCGTAGAATGACGAGAAAACTTTTATTTATGAACATAGAGTGAAATGAAATAGCATCGAATACATGAGACAGATGTAATTGAAGAATCATGTTCGCAAACATGATTTTTCAATTACATTTGTTTCATGTATTTGAAGCTATTTCATTTCTCTCTATGTTCATAAATAAAGGTTTTCTCGTCATTCTAAGAGTGAGTACATTTTTTTGAGACACCCTATATATATATATATATATATATATATATATATATATTGCACAGGTTTATACATTCAAAGTGATGCTGGAGTCCAAGAACCCATGGATTTGATTTTAATGGGTCTTTTGATAATTTTATCCCCCCCCCCCCCCAGCAAAATTGTATCCAACACGCACCTTGTACCCCCCACCCCCCAACCCCCCAAAAAATATTGAAATGCATTTCACTGATCCTTACTTTGATTAGGTACAAAGAAAACTGGTTTGGTCAGGTCGATTTTCTTTATCGTTAGCTTGAAATTAGGGGGTGGGGTGTAGAAGAAAAAAAATTAAAAACCCTGCAGGTGAATTTATGGAAATTTCCTATATAATATAATATAAAAAAAAAAAAAAAAAAAAAAAAAAAACGAAGCTACCTTTGTCGGTTAGCAGAAAACCCATGACTAATGGATTTGCTGTGTGCATTTATAGGTATTTAAGTTTTTTTTATTTTATCAAAAGCTGGACATGCGTCCCTGGGACACAAAGCTATCATCATCTGTGTGTTTCTATATTCGTAATGCCCAAATTTGATGAGTTGTGTAGCATTGTTCATGAATAATATTTTCCACTCGTTTCATTAATTGATTTTGTATTATGTCTCCTTTAACTGATGCCAAAGATGTTAAAGTTTTGTTCAGATTAACCCCTAAAAAAATTGAAATGATCAAATTAAATATTTACTTGACATCGATTATGGCTGCATCATTGTCCTCCTCATCCTCAAATTCAGCCGTAAAATTGCTTGAAATTCGATAAATCTAGCAATGCTGGTTACTACAAATTTTTTTTTTTTTCTTTCCTTAAAATAGGTGGCTTCCGTGGACGAGGTGGACCCCGTGGTGGCCCAGGCATGGGTGACAGAGGCAGTCGTGGAGGCATGGGCGGCGGCCGAGGAGGCATGGGTGACCGCGGAGGCCGAGGGGGCATGGGTGACAGGGGTGTAAGAGGTGGTGGCATGGGTGACCGTGGTGGTAGAGGTGGTATGGGTGGCCGAGGAGGCGAAAGAGGTGGTTTCCGTGGTGGACCCAGAGGTGGTGGCGGCGGCATGGGTGGAGACCGCGGCGGCGGTGGACCTGGTGACAGAGGTGGACGTGGAGGATTTGGCAAAGATCGAGGAAGGTAAAAGTTTTTTTTTTTTTTTTTTTTTTTTTAAATTTAAAAGTTTTTTTTGTTGTTTTTTTTCTCAATTTTTTAAGTTTATTTAAAAAAAGTTTTTACTCCAAATTTGCGTTTCTTTGATTTGCTAAATATTTAGATTTTCTCGTTCAACATGTCTCATCCTTCACTTCGAGAATTTAAGTGCATACTTTTCGACTTAAGTCTTTACTTTGGCCATTACTCTGGATGAAATTCTATAAAGGAGATTTTTCTTTTAGACAAATTGGCCTAAATAGATTTGGAGCACCCCAGAGTGGACAACGACAAGACATTTTTATCGTGAAACTTGTTTATAAAAGCATTTGGTGCTTGTATAGATGAGATATGAAACGCAGTTATGCAGGTGAAAATCGCAGTTCCAAATAAATAAACCGATATACTCTTTGATATACTTACGTATCAGACAAAAATAGGTATATACACCAAAAATTATCAAGTAGAATTAATTAAAAATCAGTCTTATCTTATTTTAAGGGTCCACCCTTGATTTGAGCGAAAAACGTACATCTGGGGAGGCATAAGTCAGTCTGTCATATGAACAAGTAATAAATGAATGGCGGTGGGCAAAATACGATAAAACTGATATTCAATTTTTATTAAAATTCTACTCGATGTTGTTTCCTAATTTTTGGTAAGGATGCTTATTTTTTGTCTGATACGCCAGTACAAACAATAGTTTTTATTTGGAAATACATTTTTCATATGTACTCTCATCTATATAAGCACCGAAAAAAATGTTATACTTGTGAAGTTCTGAACAAAACACTATGGTGTATTTAAAAAAAAGTTTAACTAATAGCCTAAAAATAGATTTGTATATGAGCATGTTTGATGTGTACAGCTTTTTTTTATTTTATTTTTTTATTTTAATAATACGTCGGTTGGCCGTACAGGTTATTTAGAAGATTTAAAAAAAAATTTTTTTAAATAAAGTTAATTTTTAATTTTTTTTCCTACCCTAACCCTATTCCCTTTTTTTTTCCAGGCCTCAAGATAGCAGATCGGACAGACGACCAAGGCCATACCCTTAAATTTTTAACCCTCGTCTCCTCTTAGAGGGAGTGAAAAAAACAAAAAACAACCCCAGCACCCTACATTCATTTTTAACGTTCCATTTTTAACGTTTCATTGTCTTTTCTCAGTATTACATCCAATAATGCTAATAAACTTTTAAAAATCATGTTTGGTTTTTCTTTGTTTTCGTTCGATCAGTTCAGTGTTTTCTTTCAAATTCAATTCTTGTAACCGGCTTCTGTTGCATTTGGGTTTGAGCTGTGGCTTAGTGGAAACACTTGATTCCAGGAATGTCTAAAATAGGTTCATTAGTTTTGAACAATTTTTTCATGATGCTATATGCCACAAGTGAAAGAAACTGACAGCCAGATATTCCGGGGAGGAAACCTTTTTTTTTGCTTATAGTGTAAATGATGACGCAGACAAGAGACGATTTAGGTTAGAAATACTAACAAAGTTGTTTCCACTAAGCCACGTAATGAAAAAGGATTCTTTTAAACACAATGGAGAGAAATTGGAAATTATAACATTCCTTTGACCCAACTTCAGAAAGCTGGACCAATCGAATCTTGCAAAGTGGGCAAAAAATAAACGACGATTAAATTGGGCCGGACAAAAAATTTTAAATATTCTTTCGGAAATTGGAGACAAGATCTGACGTAATATGTAAAACAAGTATTATATAAACTTGTGAATTAAAAACAGGAATAGGTCTCTAGGAGAGGCGGGCAAGTTTATGCGTCGGACCAGAAATCATTTGATCAACATGTAGGAATTTTTTTTTTTTTTTTTTGTAGCTAACACACAGGTAAGTTAAAAACTTGGAGGGGGACATGCTATTGAAAGTAAAGACCAGAATGGATGTTACCCAGATTAAAGTGATGATCAATGGTTTTATGTAAGAAAATCCTCAAAAAGAAAGTTCACCTGTTTGATTTGTGTGAAAGAATTGAGTTCAGTTTTTTTGTGACAATTGTGAGCATTAGATATACATGTCTAGTGGAATTGCTGGTAGTTTGAGGGGGGGGGGGGTGGCAGTTTGTGTACAAGACAATAGATGGACGATAATTCTGATGTGTAGAAAATATCTGAAATATATGTAGACAAGGTCTAAAAAGAGTATCTAATCTGATAGGTTTCTCACTATCCACCAAGCTCCAGCCCCCCTGTCCCAGCGCTGCAATGTTTTATCCTTGTTCTTCTTTTACAAGTACTTATAGGAGTGTGCTCCGATGAACTTGCAGCTCTGATGCCCCCCTCGACGTAAATACACTCGGCCAACCCTACAATCAGCTAAATCACATCCGTTCACTGTGATGGTCCCCCAGATGCCGGAGAGCCGCCTTCTCCAATAGCTTCTTTTCTCGAGCTACCGACCTTTTGGAACTCGCTCCCTGTTTCCCTGACTGTACCGCCGACATGCATAAGTGAACAAGCATCTTATGATGACCCCCCCTAAAATGTCACCCTAATTCTCAGCAGCCCCTTACGTCTACAATGGCAACTTGCCTTGTTTGGGGTGAACTCAGTTAAAAAAAAAAAGAAGTTATTGGTTGTTAAGAAATTTTGTTAACATAGGAGCACAAGGGGTCAGCAGATGCTAGTGTGATTGCAAGAGTTTAGGGAACTTCTGTCATTACAAACCAGCAGAGCGTTACCCACTTCAGACGCATGAGTGTATACGACCTCTCGTAGCTGCTGGCAGGTGTTTGTCAGAATTGGTAGCAGCTCGCTAAACTGTCTCTTACTTACAATGTTTAGCTGCCGTAAGTTCACAGCCTCCGCCCAATGACAGCACGTTAAACCGAATATGATTAATCACTGATGACGCAAGAAGTTAAATCGTTGGTATAAGATGAAATAAAACAAGACTTTATTTTATTGTGTGTGATTCACCAAAACTTATTCAATTTCCTCCCCATGAGGTCGGTTTTTAATGTTGGGGAAAATCGATCTCCACACAAAAAAAAAAGGGGCACTCTGGATTGGGACAAAAGATGAAAATTGCCTCAGTCTAGATTTCTCCTTCACTGACACGACGAGCTCTCTTCCTGCTGACTGTTTTCCTCCTATCTATAGCCTTGGTCTTTCCAAGACTAAGGCCAATAGGCATCTCCTGTCTTTGCGATAATCATCTTCTGTTCTTGTTAGCTCCTCATATCAAGTGGCTTCATGCTTTGTCTGGAGCGATTTCCATTTAAAAAAAAAAAAAAAATAGGGTGCTTCTGCTGTTTCACCATATGTATAAAATAAAATAGCTAAAGAAATGTAAACTTTATGTACTTACGTGGTAGCTGAAAAAGAGACTGTACACCAAAAATTACGCAATTTCATCCAGTTTTTTTTTTAATTAAAAATATAAAAAAACTATTTTTATTGGTCTTCGCCATTTTTTTTTTATCTTTCAATCACCCGATTTTATCCTGGGCCACCAAAGGACAGGGGAGATAATTCATGTTATTTTGGGGGGTTGGGATTTTTTAGGTTTTATTTATTTATTTTATTTTATTTTTTTGAGTTTTCTGCTAAATTGGTAATAAAAAAGAAATTACCTCCCTTACAAAATGTCTAACGATGCGTAAAATCGTTTCTTTTTCTTATAATTTAATAAATACTGGATGAATTTGCGTAAATTTTTTTCTGTACAATCTTATTTTCAGCTAACACGTCAGTACGTAACAAAAGTTGATACATGTCTTTAAATATTTTAATGTCGTTGTGAAACAGCAGAAGCACCAAAAGTGGTGTAGTATCATAAGAGATACGATAGTAACGTATACTTTGCTTCTGGTCAAGAGAACATTCTCTTTGTCGTATCTCACAGCCTTGTTATTAGAAGGAATCGATGACAGGGAAGCAATAAATGAAAGTACGAATCGAGTCGTCTCCTTTTAAATATTTTATTGGCCTTCTTCGTTAATATATGAAATGAAAACGGGTGTTAGTAAATGGACCCGTCCATGAATATTGACAAAGAGGAAAAGTTAGAAAGTCCACGTGGTTAAATAGAAGTTGCAAAGTAGGGGAGAGAAAAGAGTTCTTGTATGTAGGATACGTGTCCGTACACGGGTGTGAAATCCAGTTCATGTGTAAGTAGTTATGTGCGTGTCTTATATTGATTCCATAGTATGAGGAAGTAGCCATTTTGGATCCTGTGATTTCTTGTCGAAGTCGAACCCAGGGCCAAGTGGTCAGCTCACATGAGAGATGGTCCCTTCGATTGGGCAAGCCGGAAACAAAGTAAAATGAACTAAGCAGGTTGAAACTCGTAAACCACGGTTGTGTGGAGAGATGGTAGAATAAAAAACAAACTTTTTTTCCTAAACAACTTCGATCAGTTTAAACTTAGAAAGTCAAAATTAAGAAAAACACCGAGTGTGTATGCAGGGGGGAAAGAGACCGGAAGTCATTCTTTGATGAAACAAAAGTCATCTAACGTCTCTACCCCCTATCATGAATTGCTGAAGTTTTAGCCGTCGCGGCAAAATGAACATTTCCTGTTTTCAGAAAGAACTGTCATAAGAGGGAAAAATCAACTGTCTCTTCTATATATATATATATATATGATATATATAGAAAGTGGATTTCAGTCAAAAAGTGGAGAACTCGCATCCATGAGAGGCTCCAGTGATTAGATAAAAAAATAAAAAAAGCGAAGAATTCACATCCCGTATTAATACATTTATTACAAGGTGTACCTCTCGGGGATTACTTAGTACCTTTATTTAAAGAAAAAAAAATTGTTTTGCGCCCCCCCCCCCCCCCCCCCTGTTAAGAGAAAGACAGGAATCTATCAAAGGGAAGGAATAAATGCAAGTACGAATCGAGTCGTCTCCCTTACATTCTAATTTAGGACAATTAAGGTTTTCAACCCCGTAAGTTGCTCAAATGGACCCAAAAATTTGTTTTCTCCTGCAGATATTTAAAGTTTCCATCATTTACACACAATCTGCCCAAATTAATATTTTTGATTTTTTTTTCCCACACAATCTTGTGACTCCAGAAAAACTGTCTGCTTCCCATAATTGACATAAATTTCACTTTTTTTCACAAATACCTAAGAGTACACTTAGTTTTTCCCCAAATCCAACAAAATATGTGGTTGAAGGTTGTTTTACAGGAGCACTGATGCGATGACTATAATTTGTTTGGCATTAAAATGTTGCAACCAAGTGATTCAAAATAAATATGTACACATTGTACACTTGGCCTTTTGGCTAAGATCAAAGTGTAGTATCTGGTCCGATGGATACTGCACGCCTGTCCTGTGCAGTTCTAGGAGGTCCACCCTCCCAGGCTTCGCCTCCCCTCTTTGGGGAGGAGTAAGTTTATTGCTTACTGTCTGAGGCGCCCCTACCGGGGAATGCCGACGGGGCTGCCCAGGCAATTTTTAAATGGCCAGAGTGCTCACCTCTCGAGCGCTGGCTTTTAACCCCACTTGCTCGACCCGATCTTGGGTCACATCTTACTTGTGAGAGTAAGATAAAACTGGCCTTGTGCCTAACTCCGCGAGGAGTAAATAAACATTGTACACCTACGGGCTTATCGATGTTGCGATGAAGGGAGATAATCTGAAAAGTTTAAAAATTGAAGGGAGATAATCTGAAAAGTTTCAAAAATTGAAGGGAGATAATCTGAAAAGTTTCAAAAATTGAAGGGAGATAATCTGAAAAGTTTCAAAAATTGAAGGGAGATAATCTGAAAAGTTTCAAAAATTGAAGGGACACAATCTGAAAAGTTTAAAACCTCATCGCATTCAATTCAACGCCCGTTTTACATACTGGAATGCGTTGGATGGTTTAAAAAAAAAAAATTGACTATCTCTGGACAGGTCTTTATTTGTCCCACTTTCTCTCAAGTCCATTGTTATCACTTCCATGTTTTCCTCAGCCCACCCCTGCTAACTCAACTGTTCTACATCTACTAAATCAAGAACTCTTATCCATTTTTCCAATGTGACAGTACCATCAAAGTATATTTTTTCTGCACACATCGCCCTATACTTTCCAGAGGTCATCAGATCTAAGCCTGTCTTCAAAACTCATTACGCATCCCATCGCATGTCCTCGGCCAGGTTTCACAGACAACTATTATGAATTTAGAAAAAAATATCTAACTATAAGAATAGCAGTCCCAGAATTGGTAAAATGACTCCATTCTGTCACTATCAACAGTTTTGCACGATTTTCATGCACTCAAAGATGAAAATAAAGGGTGCTTCTACAGATTAGCGTACGTATGAAAAAAAACCCGCTGAAAATCGCAGTTCCAATTAAATTAACCGGAAAACTCTTTAAAATACTTATGTATCAAGCAAAAATAGGTTTGTACACAAAAAAATTAGAAAAAAAACTATCGAGTAGAATTGTAATAAAAAAAAAAAAAAAATCCTTTTAATCGGGTTCGGCCATTGATTCGAGCGAAAAACACGAAATTCAGGGGGAGATAAATCAGTCTGTCATATTAACAAGTAATAAATCAATGGCAGTCACCAAAATACGATGAAACTGATTTTTATTTTTAATTAAAATTCTACTCGATCATTTTTCCTACTTTTTGGCGAGGATACTTATTTAAATCTGCTGCGTAAGTATATAATAATGGTTTTTTTTTGTGGTATTGATAATTTAATACGGACGCTTCTCTGTACAAGCACCAAATAAAGATATAAATTTTAATGATTCAAATTTTGACATCATCCATTGATGATTTTGATTAAAGAAAATGTCTAAATTTAAAGCTGAAGGAGTCTTAAAAATAAATTGAAATTCAGGAAATCTTGCTTTCTTGATGAGTATTGATCAAATTTAATGCAAATCTGAAATATTTTAATTTTTCAAATGGGAGGTTGTACCCATATTATGCCCCTTAAAAAAACCCTTTAAAACACTCAAACAAAACCCCTGAAATTTGAGAAATATTTATTAATTGATGTTATTAAAATTTCACAACATTTAGAGGTATCTGAATTTTCAAAGGTCTTTCTACTCTGTTCACATAACACTAAATTAAACTATATATAGTCGAGCATTCCCAAATTCTTACTGATATGTTAATTAGTTTAGGAGTGAATCCTGTCCATACGAATATATAAACATACCTAACTTTATAAAGAAAGATTAGAAAACTTGTCGATTCGTGAGATTCGTATTTATTTCCAGCTTTCGGTTCCACTCAACAGCAGAAAAGATATGTCATTGTTTTTTTAATGTCTCCCTCAATCTAGATAAGCACCATTTTATTTTTAAAGAGAGGCCTAACAATGGCATTGTGAAACAGCAGAAGCACCAAAAAATAGTTCACGAGTTTCACCATGACGTCATGTTATCTGAGAGGAAGATAATCAGAAGGGACATTTTCTGCATTGTCGCCGTCTTTCCGTCTGCGAAGCAGAAACCGGAACTGAATTTCAGCATCTAAGTCTTGAACATAAACCGTTGAGTCACGGTGCTTTTTTAAATTTTTTTTTTTAATTACCATTTGATGAAAAAATTGGCGATTTGTGACTTTAATACTTTCGTTTTCACCCAGCAGCAAATGACGCCGTTTTTCAATATACGGATGACCAGAAATGATAAAAAAATAACTTTATAACCAATTTCAGACTTGTCCGAAGAATCTATTACGTTTATTTCGTAATTAACAAATAATTAACAGAATAACGAATCCATTTTAAAAATAATTTATTTGGTTTTTATTTTATTGTTTTCAAAACCTTTTTTTTTAAAAATTATTTTCTCATCGTTTTCGCTTTAAAATTCTTAATACAGGCCATTTTTTTTCCGGTAATATTTTGTATTGGACACGAACATTTTATTAGATTTAAAACTTAAAATAAAGTTTAAAATTAAAAACAAAAAAAAAAAAACAATTTGTGAAAACATAAAAAAAACAATATTATGTCTGTATTAATAATTAAAATTTAAAAAAAAAAAAAAATAATAAAACAAAAAACACAAATTAATTATTTAAAAGATAGATCCGGTATTCTGTTAATTGTTTTATTTCTAAATAAAAATAATACATTTGATATATTATTTGTGAAATAATATGACGTTGGACAAGTCTAAAATTGGTATGAATTATTGAGAAAGTTTTTTTTTTTTTTTTTTTTTTAAAAAATAATTTCTGGCCATCCGTATATATGAGGCATCACAACAAAACAGATACTATATTACTCCAAAAAATGAGGTAATGCCTGGGCTGATGGTAGCATGACTAGATACTATACTATCCGTCCCCTTGAATTGAGCATTGAAAGATAGTACATTAGTCGGAAGACCAACCAGACTAAGGAGAGTAGAAAGTGGACCCTAACCCTAACTTTAACCCTAGCCCTAAACCCTAAATTAACACATAAATATATAAACTATACACATACCTAACTCTATATACATGGATATAATATTTGTTTTTAATAATTGAGTAGAAAGTGACTAACTTGGGTTTACTTTCGGCGGCCTCGTAACTCGCGCTTCCCTTATTTTGTCCTTTAGTCCTCACATTCCATGAGCGATGTTTCTGACAAAGGGGGAAGAATTGCTGTTTTCTTTCTGGGTCGGAATCTGTCCATCTAACACTTATCGTTGGCTAGTTTTTGACCTTGAAGAATTTTTTTTCTTTCTTTTTTCTTTCTTTCTAGCTCCTTACATCAAGTGGCTTCATGCATTGTCTGGAGCGACCCCCCCCCCCCAAAAAAAATAGTTCGAATTTCTTTAGTAACAAGTATCGGACATGACTTTAGGTTGTAACGGACTGGTCCAATCTTTTATTTTATAGTTAGTCTAGTTAATTTTGTTAGAATCTGGTCGTGTTCCCGACTATAAGCGAGTTCATAAAATCAAGCAATTGTTGCATGCAAAGACAGAGTAAAAATTAACAAACAAAAGGAGGTAGTTCAAATAAGGTTTATTGAACGTGTGTGTATGTGGGATGATGACGTGTGTGGTGTATGTATGTGTGTCGATAGAAAACAGTTCTTGAAAAGAGTATGTGAAGAAATGAGTCCGGCGTGGGAAAGTCCTTGAAAACCGTATACAAAGAAAATGAGTTGAGAACTCTTACCGTTGTTGAACACGTGTTGACGGAGCGCTGGTGTCTTAGCGTCGTTCAACGAGACCAATTGAATAGAGAAGAGGCCTTTTTTTCCGGTATCCCTTGGTTATACAGGGTGGGCCAAAATAAGGGTCCTATCTTTAAATTTGAATAACTTGAATTTGAATAACTTCCACAAAATAAAAGTTAAACTCACCAAACTTTATGTGTGTGTAGACTGACCCTTCCGAGATTTTTTGAAATAAACAAAACAAATTTTAGCCGAAAAACACTTCTTAAAACTTACAAAAGCTAAAGTATTGTTTTTTACACTGTTTTGAGTTTTTTAATCAAAAATAATGTTTTCTAAATGAGGGTACGTTCCTTAGGGCTAATACGGCTCATGCTTGCTTCGGAAGGGGTCCTTTACTTATTCTAAAAAAAATTTTTTTTAAAAATCAATAAATAAAAAAGTTATGAATTTTTAAAAATAGGACCCTTATTTTTGCCCACCCTGTATATCCCCTAAGGGCAGATAACTCCTGGTCGCTTTCAGCGTCACCTGACGGTGAACAGCGACACCTACCGCCCGGTTAGTGCAGTTATGTTTTGAAAGTAGGGGATAACTGCTACAATTTTGACTTTTGATAAATACAGGAAGGAAGGGTATGAGAGAAGCGGGAGAAACGATGTTATCTTTTCTGACTCTCCACTCGCCAGAAAAGACACCTTTTATAAACCTTACATATCCCGATTCAGTATGCCCTCTAGCAGGTTATGGTACGAAAAAAAATTATTATGCTTCGGAATTTTTGAGATGAGGGTTGACCATTCGTAGAATTTGGTATATTCGGACTACTGTTCTCATCTTGGGTGTTTTTTTTTTATCACAACGTTTCGGCCGATGTAACCTCCGACCTTCTTCAGGTGTACTTTGTCGAACTCGGGAATCTGGACGGAATTTCGAACGGAACCCTTTATTTAATCCACGGGGGTAGCATGCTCTCGTTCCATCGACCATGACTGGGAAGAAGGTTCCGTTCGAAATTCCGTTTAGATTCCCGAGTTCGACAAAGTACACCTGAAGAAGGTCGGAGGTTACATCGGCCGAAACGTTGTGATAAAAAACACATGATGAGAACAGTAGTCCGAATATACCAAATTCTACGTAAAATAATTATATTTATTCGCTTGGGTTTCACCAGGGACAAAATTAATGACAACAGCAATCATGAATTTTTTTCTTTCTTTCATTCAAGAAAGGCGAAAGATCAAAGTGTAGTATCTGTTCCATAGCCTGGTATTGTCTTGGCCTTCGGGGCTTGATTTACGCCGGTCTATGGGTCTGTCCTGTGCAGTTCTAAGATGTTCACCCTCCCAGGCTTTGCCTTCTCACCCTTTGAGAAGGGGTTAGTTTATTGCTAATCGCCTGAGGCGCCCCCACCGAGAAATGCCGGCGGGGCTGCCCAGGTATGATCGGTAGGCCGTAGTGCTCAACCTCCTGGGCGCTGGCTTTTCAATCCCACTTTCCCGACCTTGTGTCACATCTTACCGCTGTGGGAGGGAGATTTAAAAAAAAATCCCAAAGAAACTAAGGGAAATAACTCTAAATAGTTTTAAAGTTGTTTCCCCTGAATTGTAGAGATGAAAAAAGAAAGAAATGTAACTGGGCGTAGCGAGACGAACTATGCGTTAGCGATCTGTCTGTCTGTCTTCTCTCTCTTTTACACCGACGTAAGTGGCCCATTTCTGTTTTTTTTTTCTGTGGTTGTTCTCTTGGTAATAAACCTTAGTGCTTATCCATTTCAGCGGATACTTTCGAAAAAAATAAAAAAAATAAAACAAAAAAACTGAGGAATATCTGTTTGATGTACGTACCTGTCACAGTCTGAATAAATCCTATACAAAAAAATCACGTAAATTAATCAACTAGTTTTTATTTTTATTTTTATAAAAGAAAATTAAATTTTAGCGATTTACGAAGAGGAAGTGAAAATATGACAGCCATTTTGGGGTTATTCAAAGGGAGATAACCGTAAATGAATTACGCTTATCCCCCTTTGAATAAATCAAAATGGCTGCCATATTTGCACTTCCTCTTCGTAAATCGCAAAAATATAATTTTCTTTTATAGAAAAAAAAAATACTTGAATAATTTACGTGCTTTTTGGTATAGGATATATATTCAGCCCCTGACAGGTACGTACACCAAACAGATATTCCTCAGTTTTTTTGTTTTTTTTCGGAAGTATCCGCTGAAATGGATAAGCACCTAAACCTTTTGGCACTTGTTCGTAATTGTCCACAACCCGTTTTTCCCAACTTTTTTACTGACCTTTTTTCTTTTTTTTTTCCGGTGTATACTGTATAATTACCTATCAGGTCGCAAGAGAATTAAGTGTGTTTTTTTTTTCAAACATTTTAGATTTTAAGGAAGAGGGATCAGTTTCCTATATAAATTTAACGTAAACTGATCCCCCGTCACAAATTTTTCCCAAAATTTCCAAACAACCCGGAATCTTCCAGCGGCATAATAGGTAATTGTACACAGAAAAAAATTTAAAAAATTAGTCCGATAAAAAAAGGTGAAAAAAAAAAAAGTGGGTGAATAAACAACATGCAACATGGCTAAAAAGTGGGTGATCAATTTACGTTAAATTTATATAAGAAACTGACCCCCCTCTTAAAATCTAAAATATTAAAAAAAATTCCTTGAAACATGGAATTCTCTAGCGACCTCATAAACGACCATAAAATTTGGACAGTAAAAAAGTTTGGGAAAACCTTTTATTTTTTTCATAAAAAAATGTAACATCAGCGTCCGAGTGATTTTGGTCAGCAAACTGTCCAGAATCTGGATTCTCGACATGTGTATAATGGTTTGGAGCTCCCGTAGTAGCACGGTACCAAATTAAAAGGTAAATTTGGGACGCTGAAAGCGTACACAATCGAAAAATGGTCGCGAATCCACGGTCTACCTTTTTTTCTTTCATCATGTATATTAATTATTAACAAGAATTAATTTTAAAGAAGCAAATTATTCTTTTTAATTTGGATTTATTTAAAATAAACGAGATTAATTTTTTTTATAGTTAACGCGTTAACATAAGACTCGAGTTAAACGTGATTATGTTATTACAATGAAAGAAAAAAAAAGATCGACCGTGGATTTGAAACCATTAAATTAATTTAAATGACAGGTGCTTATCCAGATTAAGGGAGACATTCGAAAAAAAAAATAAAAAAAATAAAACAAAAACTGAGGAATATCTGTTTGATGTACGTACCTGTCACGGGTTGAATATATCCTATACCAAAAAATCGCGTAAATTAATAAAGTAGTTTTTATTTTAGAAAAGTAAATTAAATTTTACCGATTAACGAATAACGTGGAAATACGGCCTCCATTACGGCTTATTCAAGGGATACTCAAGAGAGGTAACCAAAATTCATAACAAGCCGTAATGGAGGCCGCATTTCCGCGTTATTCGTTAATCGGTCCATTTTTTGTTTTCTTTTTGAAAAAGAGAGGTTGTTACTCTCGAAATGATTAAAGTCTCTACCATTCCGGATCTTTAAATATTTAACAGTAAGCCAACCAATTTTACAATTTACTGTCTTTATATTTAAATTTTGACATTTAAATAAATTGATCCGAGATTTACCGTCTCTTGTCATTTATTTTTGTTCATCCCATATTCCACCTTCCGGTTCTCAACATTGCATTGCCCCTGCCTCGGAATTCGCACAGTAAATTATAAAATTCGTGGACTTACTGCTAAATATCAAAAGGTCCGCAATGATAGAAACTTTAATCATTTCGAGAGTAACAACCTTTTTCTACCATTCCGGACCTTTAAAATCACTAACATCTCACTTGCTTGACTGGCTTAATAGAAGACAACATGTTTCAATTTTTATTTAGTTTATATATTAATCAATTTCTTGTTCTCTGACGTGATGTTGTTAGTCTCAGTCTTTTCTATATTTTCCATGTGATCGGAGGTGTTAGACTTATATACGCATAGAGAGTGAGGCTTTTTAGTGAGTTATTTGTTTTCGTTATTAGTTCATTATGCTAGTAGAAATGTTTTTCTGTGGGGGCATAGCTTGAAGACCTCAGTTTTGACGTTCATGCAGTGTATGGTCGCTTGTAGGATCCTGAATTTTCCTTTAATGCATAGTGGGAAATTCCTGGGGTGGGGCTATAAGGCTATAAGGTTTATCGATTGTCCGCCATTTAATTTTGTAAGGTGTATTGTACTCTTTGACGTCCCATATTTTGGTAGCTAGGGAGGTGATTCAATTTTTTCCCGGATATTTGAAAGAATTATTGTGGGCAGGGGGTCTCTGTTTTAAAGTTCTATGTGTCATTTTTATGTAAATTTCTTTCTTCCTGGGGTTTACACCTCATATGACTTTGGCTTCGTACATCATGTATCTAGGGGTCACACATACAGAACATAGTAATATGGACCTATGTGACCTTATAATATCTGAACAATTTCTTTTAAGGAGGATTTCGTCTTCATTGTTTAATAGGTTACCACTATGTTTAAATATGGCTAATAAAATATATAAATACTATTATGGTATGTAGTCTTCAGAATTGTCTGATCTATTCCCTGCTTCCTTTGTTCCAGCTCATTTGACTCGTTGGTCTAGTGGTCTCCATCAATTCGCTGTTTTGATACCTCATTGTAATACATCTTCCGGTTCTCAACATTGCATTGCTCCTGCCTCGGAATTCTCACCTGAATACTTACTTGTTTACTATCAATGCTTCAAGCAAACTACCATTTCCTTTTATATATATATATAAATATATATATATATATGTATGTATATATATATATATATATATATATATATATATGCATATATATATGCATATATATACATATATATATGTAAATAAATAAAACTAGAAATAAATATATATATTTATATATATAAATATATATGTATATAAATAAATAAAACTAGATATATATGTATATATAAATAAAGATATATATATATATATATATATATATATATATATATATATATATATAATAAATAAAACTAGAAATATATTTATCAAATACCCTTAGACAAAATAAAAAGACAAAGATTTAAACCTAATTGACACGTACAGCTCCTCTTCCCAACTATGATCTGAGGTAAGGATCGAATTTTAAATCTGTCCGACGAGATCTCAGTTTCTAACAGTGGTTGATCGATAACATCCACATGCCAGTGTCGCATATTTTGTAAATGTCTGTATAAATAAAAAATAATCATATATATAAAATCTCTATTTGATATCGAGCACTTTTTATGAGCTCGGTTGAAATTCTTTGGATTCCTATCCTGTGGATGTTTATCTTGCCTGGATTATATATATATATATATATATATATATATATATATATATATATATATACCAGCGACCATGCGCGATTTAAGTTCAATTTAAAACAGAAATTTGCACCGTTAGTCCACAACATCGGACTACACTTCTACAAGACCAGAGAGGATTATTACGAAAAAAAAAAAGATTAATACCTTTTATTTTTCTAAAGCTTTGTTGAGGCTTGTTATATCAAGCGAAATATTAGATAAAAAAAGTCAAGATGAAGAAGAAAGAAAAATGTTTTTATTTTTTATTTTGATTTAATAAAAAAATATCTGCATCTAACACATGGTTTCTTATGAAAGCATTTTGCCTCTATCTTTATGTTTAAAATTCAAAGGATGCTTAAAAAATTAACTTTCCCAAATTTATATATATATATATATATAATATTTATAAATAAATATTAAATAATTTATACCTAAAGACGCTAGCGTTTGAAGCTTATTGCTCTCATCAGTGCAGGAAAGTAACAATTTCAGACGGTCGGGAGGCGCGAACCCGGTACACAGAGTCAGCCATATCCACTCGGCCCACGGAAACTGTCACGTAATATAGGGAAATTAAGATCTATATGTACCTAGAAGCGGGCACAGATAGAAGACTAGTCGAGAGTGTTCGACGAACGTATTCGGAACTATATATATATATATAGAGAGAGAGAGAGAGAGAGTGAGAGAGAGACCTTTTTCTCTCATTCTGCCCCCCCCCCCCGGAATTCAAAGATGCATCCATAGTGCATATCTACAAAAGGAAGGGAACCAGATGGATCTGCGACAACCACAGAGGAATCTCTCTTCTCAGCATTGCCGGTAAAATTCTTGCAAGGCTGTTGCACAATCGTTTAATCAATCTTCTCGAAGATGCCCCCCCCCCGGGATGTCAGCGTGGTTTTAGTGCGTGGCGTAGCACAGTTTACATGGTGTCTTCTGCTCATCAATTCCAGG
>OY744549.1:51377687-51462687 GCA_963556195.1 Sepiola atlantica
CCGTAGGTTCGAAAAGATTTTTGTATCTTTTAGTTTTGGAGAGTCAAATTAAGGGGAGAGAACTCTAGTTTCAAGTTTCAACCACGATTTATCTGAAAATGGATTTTACTATTGTAATTATTAATACATGAAAAATAAAATAATTTTGAAAAATAAAATGATTTATTAAAAGAAATGTTTTTGAAATAAATGACAGTTGATGATTTTTTAAATAAATGACAGTTGATGATTTTTGAAATGAATGACAGTTGATGATTTTTGAAATAAATGACAGTTGATGATTTTTGAAATAAATGACAGTTGATGATTTTTGAAATAAATGACAGTTGATGATTTTTGAAATAAATTACAGCCGATGATTTTAAAAAATGAAATGGTTCATTAAAATAAATGTTTTTGAAATAAATGAAAGTTGATGATTTTTTTTGTATATATATAAATATATATATTGTATATATATAAATATATATATTGTATATATATGTTGTATATATATATATGTTGTATATATATATTGTATATATATGTATGGTATATATATATATATATATATATATATATATATATATATATATATATATACATATTATTGCATATCTACTCCTGCATGGACTGCGGCAGTACGCGTTTCGTACACTCTTCCCGATACGAGCCGTGGCGGTACTCATTTCGTATACTCGTCCCCGAAAGGGCCGTGGCAGTTTACATTTAATACTCGTCATTTTTAAAACATCATAAATCACATAGTTCATATATTGTTTGCATACCTTAGATTTCTCTCTCGCCGTGTAGAAGGTCGCCGCCCCGATGTCGTCTAGTGGATGAATTCTTTCTTCTTTCCTTCCTGTCGTGAACCATGTCGTCTGTAATCTGCAACAAAAGCTTCCCGACCAACTCACCAACAACAATCTCTTTAAGTTTCAATTTTTTTTATTACAAGCGTTGTTATTTATCGGCCTGGGCCGTTCACTACGTCGAGAGAGAGAGAGAGAGAGAGAGAGAGAGAGAGAGAGAGAGAGAGAGAGAGAGAGAGAGAGAGAGAGAGAGAAAGCAAACCACTACTTTATCGTAGTTACTTAACAATTATTTTCTTAACCATTCATAGAGGGGGGGGGGGATATCTCTCGCTTGTATTTTCTTAGGGAAATATTTCCCTTATCTGTTGTAAATTACATGGTAACAATAACGTCTCATAGGTTTGCCTCCAATACCTAGACTGACGAAACTCGCTTCTCACAAAAAACAGTGACGTCACGGATCCCACTGTTTCACACGCAAAGGCCTGCGACGCCACAGCCTTTCGCAGGTGCATACTGACCCTTGACCTTGTCACGTCCGTTAGCTCTGAGTGTGAGAACATGCCCTATTCTGCAGTCGACTACACCTGCGCTAGATACCGCGAGTCAAACCAACGATTTCCAACAGATACGTCCATTCCCATGAGGCCACTATCAAACAATATTATATATATATATATATATATATATATATATTATAGATTGTATATATATATATATATATATATATATATATATATATATATATATTGCATATATATATATTGTATATATATTTACATTGTATATATATCTATATATATATTGTATAAATATTTCTATTGTATATACATACATTTAATATATATATATACATTGTATATATATACATTGTATATATACATTGTATATATATACATTGTATATAAATATAAATATTGTATATATATATTGTATATATATTGTAAATATATATTGTATATATATATTGTATATAAATTGTATATATATATTGTATATATATATAGTATATATATATTGTATATATAGTGTATATATATAGGTGTATATTGCATATATATATTGTATATATTATATATATATATTGTATATATATAGTGTATATATATATTGTATATATATATGGTATATATACAATATATATATACAATATATATATACAATATATATATAAATATATATAAATGGTATATATATACATTAATATATATGTAGTATATATATATGGTATATATATATATATATATTGTATATAGATATATATGGTATATATATATGTATAGTATATATATTGTATATGGTATATATATATATATATATATATTCTATATATATTGTATATATATAGTATATATATATTGTATATATACATATACATGTATATCGTATATATATATCGTATATATAGATTGTGTATATATACATATATATATTGTATATATATATTGTATATATATATTGTAAATATATATATTGTATATATATATGGTATATATACATATGTATATTGTATATATATATGGTATATATATAATGTATATATATATTGTATATATGGTATATATATATATATATATATATATATATATATATATATATATATATATATATATATAATATCTATATATATATTTCGAGAGGTCGCACATTGAAGCGCTGATGAAATCAAAATAATAAAGAGAAAATTTTATATATATATATATATATATATATATATATATATATATAATCGTTGGGCTTCACACGAACAGAGATCTTGCTTGTGTTACTTCCTATATATATCCTGTTCTATTGTTCTGTTGTCTATAGATTGACCTATATCCTGTTTGTTTTGTTGCGTCAATATAATGGGTGAATTTATTTTGTCACGTGGTTCCTTGTATTTCTATTTTAGGTTTTAATTTTTAAATTTTTAAGTATTAGTTTAGTATTTTTTTCTTACTTATTTGTTTATTTATTTATTTATTCATTTATTTATCGTTAGCCTAAGGTCAATTTATTTCGGTGTACGCAGATTCTTGCTATCTCACTATTACAATTGAATAGATCTTTAAAGTTCTAGGATTTAAAATTTATCATTCAGGCATAATCGTCTTAATTTAGTTGTCTAAATTTCTACATGTACTGGCCTGTCGTATTATTTTCCATTCAATTATTAGTGAGCATCCATTTTTATGAGGTCCCAAATGAAAACAGGATATAGGCCAATCTATAGAAAACAGAACAATAGAACAGGATATATATAGGAAGTAACGCAAACAAGATATTTGTTCGCGGGAAGACCAACGATTAGCTGAGAGAAAAGCAAAGAATCTGATTGGTTAACTAGCTAGCCGTGTATAGAAAAACACCCAGCAAAAATAACTCCATGCATTTTAGCCTGAAGATCCCCCTCGGGGATGAAACGCGGGAGCCTCTGTGTAGCTTAATTGCCATAAATATATTTTCATAGCTTACTACCTAACTCTACATAAGTATCGAGAACTGTTGAAGTAAATACTGAAAATTGATACATAAAAAAATTATATCTCCTTATAAAATTTAATGTGGATACATAAAATACTAATATATATATATATATATATATATATATATATATATATATATATATATATATATATATATATATATATATATATATATATATACCAGACCCCACACGCCTCTCCGACCCGTGGAGCCACTTACAAACATAGTCTCTACTCGTGTCTCTATCTGTGCTTACGCCTCTGGTTCTTCTACACAGAGATCTTGCCAGACTGTGAACAATCTTTGGCCGATGATCGTCGTAGTGGCAATAAAAAAAGGATATGTCGGTCGAAATTCCTCCAGGTCCGGGTGATGATGATGATAGCTGGCTTTGTTGTTCTCGTCTCTGTGAAGGCAAGGTTATTCAAGCAGAACAAATCAACGATAATAATGTAACAACTCGGCGATTTCTTTTTGTATGAAATAATTATTAACAAAATAAAACAATTGTTTTTAAAACGTCGAATTAAAGTCTATTGTATGGTAAATATCTTTTAGCTATGGTATTTCGTTGTCGTCTCTCTCTCTCTGCGTGTTTGCGGATCCCTTTACGATTGCAAGTTCTTAATTAAGTCATAAGTTGAACTAACTTGTCTACTTAAAACGATGGGTCTTACTTCGTCAGTCACTTTCTCTTACCGAAAGAGAGTATTGTCACACCTTTTCTTTCTCAAACATCCCTTTTCCCCTCTTATTGCCTATCATGATAAAACAATTATTCGCTTTCTTCTCATTGTCTCCCAGATGTCGACACCTCTATCAGTCCATTGGTGATGAAGACCTTGCCAACATTCCAATCTCCCATATGGTAAACGTGGCTCATTATGTAGCAATAATTGCAAATGACAACTAACACGCTTTTTTGCCAGACAACTGACGCTATTTTCTTTCCTTGTTTGTATGGTCGCCTAGCGCTGATAATATGTACTAGTCTAAGATCTCCATCTTATTTCTACGTAGGGTCTAGCATCATCACCACGATGCATACTAGTGCGCCCCTAGGTGCCGGATCCCCGTCGGTCCTAATTGTTCTGTCATATATATATATATATATATATATATATATATATATATATATATATATATATATATATATATGTGTGAATAATGGGACAGATATATACTTACGGCATTTCTGCATTTGAGGAGCGGGGCGAATTTATTTGTTTTCTTTTTAGAAGAGCTACAATAGTTTAAGGGGCAGAAAACCCTCCCCCTTTTTTTTACTTTAAGTACATAATTTCTCCGAAAATGCACGTGAATCCCACGATTCATTTTTTAAATTGTAAATAAAGACTTCGTGTTTTATTTTTTAAAACTATAAAAAAGAAAATGTGTAACCCAAACAAGATGATTGTTTTAATTTAATTTTGAAAAAAAAAAATCGTTTTGAACAAAAAAATTCTGTTGATTTTCACAAATTTTAATTTTTTCAATAAATGTTTTATTAATTAATTAAATTTGCATTAGTTTTTATTTTTGAAAATAAAAAAAATCGTATTCAGGGCACTCACGTCAATTTTCGTTAATAAAAATAAGGTTTCTGCCCTTTACACCATTGTAGCTCTTCTGAAATGAAAACAAAAAAATTCGCCTCGTCCCTAAAGTGCAGAAGTGCCGATGAACTTATGTGGGCGTGTTTTTAGACCAATGTTTCTTTTTCGTATCTAAGTTTTAACATCGTTATTGGTATACAATACAAAAAAATTCTTTTTAGTTATTGCAATTTGCTGGAGAAAAGAAATAGTGCCCCCCCACCACCGTTTCTCCAAACATAGATTAAGTTACAACTTATTTAACAACTGGGAAATCGTAAATAGAGGTTCATACACAGAGAGACAAGATAGTTAGTAAACAAAGCCATTATCGAAAAACAGACCTTGAGTTAAAGATTAAAACCAATTGTTCATCTTGTTAAATAATTATTGCTTATGAAAAGACCTAACCGAGTTGTTGACTTATTTCTGTTGTCGATTTGTTCTGCTTGTGTAACATTACCTTCACAGACTCACGAAATCATCATCATCGCAATCATCCCGACCTAGAGGAGATTCGACCGACACATCTTGGTTTATACTGCCATTATAGACGATCATAGCCAGAAAGGGTGTTTACAGTCAGGAAGGATTCCTGCGCCGAGGACGGTTCTCATTACATTTGATGCCGTCACTAAGGAAGGAGTGTGTGGGGTCCCGCGTTACACACCATTGTAGCTCTTCTGAAATGAAAAAAAAATAAATTCGCCTCGTCCCTAAAGTGCAGAAGTGCCGATGAACTTATGTGGACGTGTTTTTAGACCAATGTTTCTTTTTCGTATCTAAGTTTTAGCATCGTTATTGGTATACAATACAAAAAAGAATTCTGTTTATTTATTGCAATTTGCTGGAGAAAACCAATTTTAGTTTAAGGTAAAGAAGGGAACAAAAGAACAATGGTTTGTGCATTAGTTTGTGTAACTTTTCTTTATGACGTCATACAATTGAACAACACGGTGCACAGACGGGTAATACTTGTACGTAGGAGAAACACGGGAACAAAATGAAAGATAATACATTGGGTTGAGTGAAGTGAATGTATACAAGACGAAATAATCTTTATCCCGGAGTTCGTCGATTTTCTGCCGGGCCGACAGCAGAGAATGGCAGGATCACATCATGTCCGTTGGGAAACAATCTCGAACTGAAAATGTTCATGTCGATCACGTGATCTGTCTTAAGCTATCACGCGATGACTACAATGATTCGCCGAGCGGAATCACAACTCCAGTAGATCGACAGAAAATAGGTTATTCATGTAACCTGCTACCCTTCTTTTTCTTTTTTTCTCTCATACTATATAGCTCTGTTTCTATGAAGTTCTGCATGTATATAGGTACGCTTATAGGTACGCGTGAATCTCGTTACATGCCGACGCGCACCTGATGATGAGACGATGGTTACAATGATTCGCCAAGACGAATCACAACTCCAGTAGATCGACAGAAAATAGTGAATTCATGTAACTGCTACACAATAACATTAATTTAAGGCAAACAATGGATAATCATTATAATTGGCGGCATACATTTTTTGAAAGGAAATACAGTTAGAAAAGTTATCTTCAAACAATTAATTTGGGTTCACTTACTCATTTGTGACCATAAATTTGCCTGAAATGAAAAAAATTTTTTTTATAGAAGTTATAAGCCTTTAAAGTTAATGTACATATCGGTTGTGAGCAAAGTAGCCATCTTTGTTTACGTTATGGAAAAGGAAATATAAAGTAAAAATGGATTTTTTTTTAAATATCTGCGATCCGACAGCACTTTGGTAGAAAAATTCATATTTCGAAAAAACAACAACAAATTTGATTACTTATTTTTCTAAAAAATTATTTAAAATAAAAATACAAAACTTTTCCTTTCAGCAAATTTTAATTATAAAGTTTTACATGAAAAAGATTTTGACTTTTAAAAAATTATGACCGGAGAGATAAGTCTATTGATTGCGGCTTGCTGTTGTGAATTCGGAATAGCACCACGCTGACTACGGGTCAATTCTTCTGATACTTCAACAAATTTTTTTTTTTTGGGCACTTGTGCAGTTTAGTAAACAGCGGCAGATAACCCACAGGAAGTAACGGTTAACACCTTTTAATACATTCATTTAACGTTTTTTCTGGAGTGCCAATAATTAATTACACGAAATTCTAATATCTCGATGAAAATAAAATCACAGAAAAAAAAAAAAAAATTGCGATCAAGGTTCCGGCGAGTTTCGAACTCGCGGCCTTCTGCGTGTTAAGCAGACGTGATAACCACTACACCACGGAACCGAGCGAAAAATTAGCTTAAAGATTTTAGTAAAAGATTTATGGGATTTATTGTCGCATTGTAATCATATTGCATTATTCGCTATAATTATAACGAGAAAGTGCTCAATATCGATGATAGAGTGTATGTAGATCTGCCAAAGTTTGAAGAGAGTACACACAAGCGCCACCACGTATGGTTCATTATACGCTTTCCATACGTAGATCTGTGCTAACAACTGAGATGGATGTAGCCAACATAGCGATCATCGTTGATATCATAGTCCCAACGACAGTCCACACCTTTCCTCCAACATACGGATAAATAAATTGATTCAGTGCTTTTCCAGTTTAGCGGATATTTATGAAAAATAAAAAATAAAACAAACTGAGGAATATCTGTTTGGTGTACGTACCTGTCACGGGCTGAATATATCCTATACCAAAAATCACGTAAATTACGGCTTATTCAAGTTGTATTCAAGGGAGATAATCGAAATTCATAATAAGCCGTAATGGAGGCCGTATTACAACGTTATTCGTTAATCGGTAAAATTTAATTTTCTTTTATAAAAAATAACTACTTGATTAATTTACGCGATTTTTGGTATAGGATTTATTCAGCCCGTGACAGGTACGTACATCAAAGAGATATTTCTCAGTTTGTTTTTATTTTTATTTTCTCCGAAAGTATCCGCTCAACTGGATAAGCACCATTCATAGTTATGCATATACATTGCTGTTTAAAACAGCGGTGAAAAGATTTGATAAAAAAACAGAAAACTAACAATTATTTTTTATCTTTTGGTTTCGTGGTGTAGTGGTTATCACGTCTGCTTCACACGCAGAAGGTCGCGAGTTCGAAACTCGCCGAAACCTATCAGAACTTTTGTTTCTTTGGCGTCTTGTTAATACTGGGAAAGGCATCACCGTTTCTTTCTGTAGTGCTTAAAAATTTTTTTTTTTTTACTATACACAAAACAAAATACATGCTAAAATGTGATTTAGTTCTGGGATTGGGTTATTGGTGAAAATAATGTTTTAATTGTTAGCCGTAATTTATAATTAAATGCATTTCTCTCTCTAATCTAACCTGAATTGTTTTTTTTTGTTTTGTTTTGTTTTAATATGGAAATCGCTTCAGACAAGACATGGAGCCACTTTATGTAAGAAGCTAACAAGAACAAATATGATCATCGCAAAGACAGGAGATGTCTATTGACCGTAGTCTTGAAAATACCAAGATTATAGGTAGGAGGAAAACAGTCAGCAGGAAGAGAGTCCCACAAGCATGCGGTTCTTAAAAAGAAACTACTGGAATAAAAGTTGTCAATTGTTAATTTAACCTTTGTATCTGAAGCCGAAACTATACTAATACTTCTATTAATTGTACTAGTAACCCTAACCCTAAACCCTAACCCTAACCCCAGCCCTAACCCCTAACCCAAGATAACTCACAATTTGTGGTCATCGTCACACGAAGTCATAACACAAAAATCTAAAAGAATAGTAACTTAGATACTAGTACAGTCCAGAACCAGAATAACAGCTCCCAATGTAACTGTAGCCTAAACAATCCTATTACTTGTATTAATTATACTAATAACCCTAAACCTAACCCCTAACCCTAACCCCAACCCTAAACACTAACCCTAACAATAAACCCTAACCCTTATCCCAACCCTAAATCCTAACCATAACCCTAACCCGAACCGCAACCACACCCTAACCCTAAACCCTAACCCTTACCCAAAACCCTATTCCTAACCCTAAACTCTAACCCTAAGCCCAACCCAAACCCTTAATCCATTCCTAACCGTAACTTAACCCTAACCACAACCTAAACCCTAACCCCTAACCTAACCCAACCCTAACCACAAAACTAAACCTAACCGTAACCCTAAACTCTAACCTTAACCTTAACCCTTACCCTATTCCCTAACATTTACCTTAACCCCAACCTTAACCCTAACTCCAAACCTAACCCTTACCCTAACACTTACCCTAACCCCAACCCTAAACCCAACCCTAAACCCTAACTCAAAGCCTAAACCTTAACCCCAACCCTAATTCTAACCCCTAACCCTAACCCTTACCCTAACCCCTTACCTGAACCTAACACCAGCCCCTAACGTTAACCCTAACTCCAAACCTAACCCTAACCTTAACCTAAACCGTAACCCGATTCCCTAACATTTACCCTAACCAAACCCTAATCCTAACCCCTAACCTTAACCCTTACCCTAACTTTAACCCTTACCCCAACCTTAAACCCTAACCCTAACTCCAACCCTAAACCCTAACCCCAACCCTAACTCTAACCCAACCCTTACCCTAACCCCTAACCCCTAACCCTGAACCCTAAACCCAACCCTAACCCTTACATATTTAACCCTAACCATTGTACTATCTTTTAATGCTCAATTCAGTTTATTATAATATTTTTGTTATTATTGGAGTCACGGGGTTTAGGACCGTTAAAAATCAAAAAGTTAAAATCTAAAACAAACAAAACAAATAATTAAATAAATAAAATAAAACAAAGTGGAAAGAGGGACATATAATGAAGAGAGTAGGGTGGAGGGATAGATATACAGATAGAAAGATAGATAGGTAGACAGATAGAGAAATGAAAATGTCTGTTAATTCAGACCGAGAGTGGAGAGGTGGAAGAGGGAAGGTAAAAATATCGATGATAGAGTGTATGTAGATCTACCAAAGTTTGAAGAGAGTACCCACAAGCGCCACCGCGTATGGTTCATTGTACGCTTTCCATACGTAGATCTGTGCTAACAACTGAGATGGATGTGGCCAACATAGCGATCATCGTTGATATCATAGTCCCAACGACAGTCCACACCTTTCCTCCAACATACGGATAAATACATTCATTCGGTGCTTTTCCAGTTTAGCGGATATTTATCAAAAATAAAAAATAAAGTAAACTGAGGAATATCTGTTTGGTGTACGTACCTGTCACGGGCTGAATATATCCTATACTAAAAATCACGTAAATTACGGCTTATTCAAGTTGTATTCAAGGGAGATAATCGAAATTCATAATAAGCCGTAATGGAGGCCGTATTACAACGTTAGTTTCAATAAGACTTATGTTCCTGTAACACGCGTGTGTCCTATAAACGAGCGTGATATTGATATTATACGCATACACACACGCGACATAACACCGCATCACAACATGTTCGGTTTGAAGTAAACTATTTTTCTATGATGATTGATTCGTAGCATAAATAATATAGATATTTAGGACCGAAGTCCAAGCTTACATCAACAAATTAAAAGCGTAGAAAACGAAATGGAATTTCCACCTTTCCAGAACAAAACCAATTCCTAAACAAACAACCAGAACTTATGCAGACACGGAAATGAAGTCTACCTAACCCTAACCCTAACCCTAACCCCTTACAAAACAAGGACTACAATAACATAAATAAAAAAATAAACAAAAACTTAAAGAATAAATAAACGATGATAAACAGATTCTAATCTAAATGAATAAATACGAAAGTTGTGTCCATTTTTCTCACTAACGGTAAAGTCAAAACACTATATTTACAGTTAATTCAACTACACACAATAGATGCACCATCTTTTTTATAACTTGCGTATGTATATGCGATATCAGTCGCAATGTTAACTAAGAAAGAGAATCTAATTGAAATAAAATTATACGCACATACATATATGTATACATACAAATCCATACGCACACACACATACATATATATACACTCACACACACACCTACATATATGCATATATATACATATACATATATATATATATATATATATATATATATATATATATATACATATATACATACACATATACATACATATATCCCTGAATCTATTTGAAATATTGACCAAATGACAACGCATGTAGTTACTCACACATGTAAACATATACATACCTATACATACACACACATACATATACATATACGCATATATACACATATATACATACACACACGTACATATATATCCACACACCTACACACAATATTTACATAACACTCTATATTCTTACTGATACAATCTGAGTTCTAAAAATTAGTCTTACCTTATTTATATTTTAGATTAATTTGATAATCTATAGTTAAACCCTAATTCAAGTCTAATAATGTCTAGTGGTAATATTTGACATTTATACTTATATTAATTCAATAACTAGTGTATTACCTGCAGAAAAATTTTCTTACCACTATCTTATTTTAAGTAAATAATCTGAATAAATAAATATTTCAAAATACCATTATATACGCATACACACAAATACTATATATCACCAAGTCGGTAATTCTGTGTCTATAACAGATATTATTATAAATATTTAGGGGGGGGGGTACCGTAAATAATGTTATTCAATTTGGTATCTTCACCGTTATAAGTCTAGAGGTCCATCTGATTACTAGTCATTGGTTATTTTAAATTTATATTTATGTCTGCACCTGACATGAGTTCATCTCGTTTATTTAAGAGATTATTTCGATCATATTTTAGGATTCTTATTATTTTTTTTTATTTTTTATTTTTTTATATGTACGTGTGTGTATGTATATATGTGTATATATGCGTATATGTACATGTATGTGTGTGTATGTATAGGTATGTATATTTTTACATGTGTGAGTAACTACATGCGTTGTCATTTGGTCAATATTTCAAATAGATTCAGGGATATATATATGTATATGTGTATGTATATATGTATATATATATATATGTATATGTATATATATGCATATATGTAGGTGTGTGTGTGTATATATATGTATGTGTGTGTGCGTATGGATTTGTATGTATACATATATGTATGTGCGTATAATTTTATTTCAATTAGATTCTCTTTCTTGGAATCCAGACGGACTGGGAATCTATGACACGCGGTTTGTCTATTTCTTCTCTTGTTTCTTTCTTTCTTTTCTCCTACCGAGTTTGAGAACACGAGTTTCGCCGGACGCATTTCGTCTCGGCTAGAGATGTATGAATAAAAGTTGTGTATGTGATTATGCTTAGTTATGGTAATGTGCGAGTGAGATTATGTATGTGCGTGCGCATAGGACGTGTGCGTATTTAGTTTTGTGTATGCGCGTGAGTAAAGTTGTCTATATGTATGATATCGTCAAGTCGTATGTGTCATAATTTTGACACGGCAGTTTTTAGTTGATTAACTTAAAGATCCCTCCCCTTCGACCGCCATAGTTAAATATAAGTTTTAAATTTCCCCCTCTCTATAAAAGATGTATCAAATTGGTTGCTACCACCACTCTCTCTGGTTGTGTTTGAATTGTCGTAGGGAAATTCAATTTTCTATCAGTCTCAAAAATGTAATTGTCTGAGTGATGCTTGAAAAAACCGCACGGTTGAAATAAATTATTGCATCGACAATTATGTGATTTCGTGTTATTATATTTTATGTTTTATATATATATATATATATATATATATATATATATATATATATATATATATATATATATATATATATATAAAGTGGTGTACTAAAAGCGAACTTTGCGAAGAGTATACAGCTCAATATCCAGGATAGAGCAGGTAGATATGAAGAAGAATGGAAAGGAATTAGAGAAGCAAAAGCCAAATCAAAATTCAATTCAATTGCTCAGAGCAAGGTATATTCCGCAAAAAGGCAATTTATTCAAGTCCACGAACGTACCTCTTATTGGACTTTTTACCCTTTGGATTCTCTATTTTCGCCGCACCTAAAGTTGTGACTTCTTGGAATTTAACTTTGAATCCTCTCTCACCACCTCTCGTGCCTTTTAACGACCTACCTATCTACATCTCATTCTCTCCGCTGGACTTTTCGACACCGGACTTTTTAGCAATCGGACATTTGCTTGCATTCGGGCAGAGTTTTGCCCTGTGTTTCTTTCCCTACAACTTTTATTTTATTTTTTTCAACTTTTAAATCTTGGCATTTGCCAACTTATCTATCCCAGCGACTTCCTCTGATGATAAGATTTTGATCTTTGAAAAGCCTGGCTTAAGGAAAATTTAACTTGAATAAATTGCCTTTTTGCGGAATATACCTTGCTCTGAGCAATTGAATTGAATTTTGATTTGGCTTTTGCTTCTCTAATTCCTTTCCATTCTTCTTCATATATATATATATATATATATATATATATATATATATATATATATATATATATATATATATATATATATATATATATATATATATATATATATATATATACATGAATGATGGGACAAATATATATTTACGACACTTCTGCACTTGAGGGGCGGGTCGAATTTATTTGTTTTCCTTTCAGAAGAGCTAAAATAGTGTAAGGGGCAGAAAACCCTCCCCTTTTTTTTATTTTTTACTTTTAGCACATAATTTCTCTGAATCCCCTGAATATGCGCGATTCATTTTTTTAAATTGTAAATAACGACTTCGTGTTTTATTTTTTTAAACTATAAAAACAATGTGTTAACCCAAACAAGATGATTGTTTTAATTTAATTTTTGAAAAATAAAAAAAATCGTTTTGAACAAAAAAATTCTGTTGATTTTCACAAATTTTAATTTTTTCAATAAATGTTTTATTAATTAATTGAATTTTTATTAGTTTTTATTTATTTATTTATTTAGTCCCGATTTAATTTTGAAAATAAAAAAATCATATTCAGGGCACTCACGTCGATTAAAAAATATACTAAAAGTGAATAAAAAGAGTGTTCTATGCCCTTTACACCATTGTAGGAAATACAGTTGGAAATTTATCCCAAAACAATTTATTTTGGGTTTACTTACTCATTTGTGACCTGTATTTGCGTGAAAAATTCAATAGTAGTTATAAGTTATAGTGAATGTATACAAGAATAAAACATTAAATCGGGAATAAATAAATAAAAAAGAACTAATGCAAATTTAATTAATTAATAAAACATTTATTGAAGAAATTAAAATTAGTGAAAATCCAAAGTATATTATTTTTCAAAACAAATAAAAAAAAAAAATTAAATTAAAACAGTCATCTTGTTTGGGGTAACACATTTTTTAATTTTCTTTTTTACAGTTTGTTTTTTAAAAACAAAACATGAAATCTTTTTTTACAATATAAATATAATGTGTGGTAAAAAAATATTTTTAGTCCATAATTTCTCCGAAAAAAATTACGGTTGTTTGCCCCCTCACACCATTGGAGCTCTTCTGAAATGAAAACAAAAAAAAAATCGCCTCGTCCCTAAAGTGCAGAAGTGCCGATGAACTTATGTTTCTTTTTCGTATTTAAGTTTTAGCATCGTTATTAGTATACAATACAAAAAAAGAATTCTGTTTAGTTATTGCAATTTGCTGGAGAAAACCAATTTTAGTTTAAGGTAAAGAAGGGAACAAAGGAACAATGGTTTGTGCATTAGTTTGTGTAACTTTTCTTTATGACGTCATACAATTGAACAACACGGTGCACAGACGGGTAATAGTTGTACGTAGGAACAACACAGGAACAAAACGAAAGATAATACATTGGGTTGAGTGAAGTGAATGTATACAAGACGAAATAATCTTTATCCCGGAGTTCGTCGATTTTCTGCCGGGCCGACAGCAGAGAATAGCAGGATCACATCATGTCCGTTGGGAAACAATCTCGAACTTCAAATGTTCATGTCGATCACGTGATCTGGCAGCTATCGCGCGTGAATCTCGTTGCATGCAGACACGCACCTGGTGAGGAGGCGATGACTACAATGATTCGCCGAGCGGAATCATAACTCCAGTAGATCGACAGAAAATAGGTTATTCATGTAACCTGCTACCCTTCTTTTTCTCGTTTTCTCTCATACTATATAGCTCTGTTTCTATGAAGTTCTGCATGTATATAGGTACGCTTATAGGTACGCGTGAATCTCGCTACATGCCGACGCGCACCTGGTGAAGAGACGATGGTTACAATGATTCGCCAAGACGAATCACAACTCCAGTAGATCGACAGAAAATAGTGAATTCATGTAACTGCTACACAATAAAATTAATTTACACGCAAACAATGGATAATCATTATAATTGGCGGCATACATTTTTTGAAAGGAAATACAGTTAGAAAATTTATCTTCAAACAATTAATTTGGGTTTACTTACTCATTTGTGACCATAAATTTGCCTGAAATTAAACAAATTGTTCTTATAGAAGTTATAAGCCTTTAAAGTTAATGTACATATCGGTTGTGAGCAAAGTAGCCATCTTTGTTTACGTTATGGAAAATTAAATATAAAGTAAAAATGGATTTTTTTTAAATATCTGCGATCCGACAGCACTTTGATGATTGGTAGAAAAATTCATATTTCGATCTTTCGAAAAAAAACCCCCAAAAACTGTTTTTCTAAAAGAAATTATTTAAAATAAAAATACAAAACTTTTCCTTTCAGCAAGTTTTAATTATAAAGTTTTACATGAAAAAGATTTTGACTTTTAAAAAATTATGACCGGAGAGACAAGTCTATTGATTGCGGCTTTCTGTTGTGAATTTGGAATAGCGGCACACTAACTACCGGTCGCTTCTTCTGATACGCCGAGGAATAATAATTTTTTTTTGGAGGGGGGGGGGCGGGCACTTGTGCAGTTTAGTAAACAGCGGCAGATAACCCACAGGAAGTAACGCTTAACACCTTTTAATACATTCATTTCACGTTTTTCTGGAGTGTCAATAAATAATAATTAATTACACGAAATTCTAATATCTCAATAAAAATAAAATCACAGAAAAAAAAAAAAATTGTTATCAAGGTTCCGGCGAGTTTCGAACTCGCGGTCTTCTGCGTGATAACCACTACACCACGGAACTGTGCGGAAAATCAAATCAAACATTTTAGTAACAGATTTATTGGATTTATTGGATTTATTCTCGCATTGTAATCATATTGCATTATTCGCCATAATTATAACGAGAAAGTGCTCAATATCGATGATAGAGTGTATGTAGATCTACCAAAGTTTGAAGAGAGTAGACACAAGCGCCACCGCGTATGGTTCATTGTACGCTTTCCATACGTAGATCTGTGCTAACAACTGAGATGGATGTGGCCAACATAGCGATCATCGTTGATATCATAGTCCCAACGACAGTCCACACCTTTCCTCCAACATACGGATGAATAAATTCATTCGGTGCTTTTCCAGTTTAGCGGATATTTATGAAAAATAAATAATAAAACAAACTGAGGAATATCTGTTTGGTGTACGTACCTTTCACGGGCTGAATATATCCTATACCAAAAATCACGTAAATTACGGCTTATTCAAGTTGTATTCAAGGGAGATAATCGAAATTCATAATAAGCCGTAATGGAGGCCGTATTACAACGTTATTCGTTAATCGGTAAAATTTAATTTTCTTTTATAAAAAAAAAGTACTTGATTAATTTACGCGATTTTTGGTATAGGATTTATTCAGCCCGTGACAGGTACGTACATCAAACAGATATTCCTCAGTTTTTTATTCTTATCCTTTTCGAAAGTATCCGCTAAACTGGATAAGCACCATTCATTGCTGTGCATATACATTGCTGTGAAAAGCAGCAGTGAAAAAATTTGGTCAAAACCGAAAAGTAAAAATTACTTGTCATCCTTTGGTTTCGTGGTGTAGTGGTTATCACGTCTGCTTCACACGCAGAAGGTCGCGAGTTCGAAACTCGCCGAAACCTGTTAGAACTTTTGTTTCGTTCGCGTCTTGTTAATACTGGGGATGCATGCACGTTTCTTTCTGTAGTGCTTTTAAATTAAAATTTTTTTTTTTTTACTATACACTTTAATATACAAAATACATGCTAAAATGTGATTTCGTTCTGGGATTGGGTTATTGGTGAAAATAATGTTTTAATTGTTAGCCGTAATTTATAATTAAATGCATTTCTCTCTCTAATCTAACCGGAATTGTTTTTTTTGGTTTGGTTTTGTTTTAATATGGAAATCGCTTCAGACAAGACATGGAGCCACTTGATGTAAGAAGCTAACAAAAAACGAAATATGATTATCGCAAAGACAGGAGATGCCTATTGACCTTAGTCTTGAAAAGGTCCAAGATTATAGGTAGGAGGAAAACAGTCAGCAGGAAGAGAGTACCACAAGCCTGAGGTTCTTAAAAAGAAACTACTGGAATAAAAGTTGTCAATTGTTAATTTAACCTTTGTATCTGAAGCCGAAACTATACTAATACGTCTATTAATTGTACTAGTAACCCTAACCCTAAACCCTAACCCTAACCCCAGCCCTAACCCCTAACCCAAGATAACTCACAATTTGTGGTCATCGTCACACGAAGTCATAACACAAAAATCTAAAAGAATAGTAACTTAGATACTAGTACAGTCCAGAATCAGAATAACAGCTCCCAATGTAACTGTAGAAATGTTAATGAGTGCCCTTTAGAAGGAAGATGTTTAACTTCAGATATAGTGTATAAGTGTAACGTCATAGAGGAAAACAGAATTAGAACATACATTGGGTCGACGGGCTGTAGTTTCAAGGACAGATTTAGCAACCATATACACTCTTTCAAAGAACCTAATACAATTTCAAAGAAGGTCCCTACGACTTTAGCTAAACATGTAAGAGAACTAAACAGTAAAAATATACAATACCGCCTAAAATCGTCTATACTAGGTAGAGCAGGGAAATATAAACCTAACAAATCTAAGAGATGTAACCTCTGTATTCTGGAATCCTACAATATAGTTATGTCTAAAGAAAATTTATTAAATAAAAGACAGGAAGTGGTTCAGAACTGTCTACATAGAACCGCATATATCCTATCCCGTTACAGACCCATATAAAATATCTGTGGCAGTAACCCTTTCATCAGCATAAATATGAAAGTATCTAAGGTATAGGAATATTATAAGACTATCTTGGCAATGGAAACCATAAACTTAATAGTAGATGACGGAGTACTAATACCCCAATATAAAACATTTAAATATAGAAAACATCACTCGTAAGTAAAATGACCGAAGCGACTAAGCTTAAAACTAGCCTATAAGAAATGGTAAGAGGGCCAGATCATGAGAACATCAGCAGACTTTTTTTTTTCATTTTAGTTTTCATCTGTACTAATTAGTGGAATTAACTAGTAAATAAGATAATAAGCAAGGATGAACGTTTTGCCTCAATCAGAGGATCGAGGATAGCAGAATTTGCATCATACCAGTCAGTGCATTTACAACTTGTCCTCCTCCCAAAAGCCCTGAGAGCTGTAGAGTGGGTGTCGTTCTCGAGTGTTTCCCACTGTTCAGATGCAGGTCGACTGTGATCTCCTTTGAAGGTGGAGGAAAACATCACGTTGAATTCTGCCATGCGGTCTGAGTGTTGAGTCTTACTAACGTCTATACGCGCAATATCCTCCTGTTTAGTGCGGTAGAGATCTTTGGGTTAAAGTTTAACATTCCTGCATACTAAGGAATGGTCTGTATCACAATCGGCCCTATGGTAGGCTCTAGACATCAGCAAATGTTTTAGGTACCTTCGTCTAGTAATGATGAGGTCAAGCTGGTGCCAGCGCCCTGACCTGGGATGTATCCAAGACACCCTGTGATGCGGCCTGGCCCAAAAGAATGTGTTGGTAATGCAGGGGTCATGGTAGGCACAGAGTTCTAGTAGTCGCTGACCATTATCGTTGCATTTACCCACTCTAAAGTTACCGAGGCAGCTTGGCCATGCATCGTTGTCACCACCTACACGCACGTTAAAGTCCCCAAGTATGATCAGGTCCTCATTCTGTGAAAATGCCTTGATGGTGTCATCTAGCTGAGTGTAGAAGTGCTCCTTTGTGTCGTTAGGTGCCGCGAGTGTTGGGGCGTACACACACAATAGATTAATTGATCCATCTGTCGTGTTCAGACGCAGTGAAATTAGGCATTCAGTGGCTGAATCACAGAGTTGTACATTTTGAAGCAGTGAGTTTCTGACTGCAAAACCAACACCGTGTTCGCAAACTTCTTCTTCCTTCTTCTCTTGCCAGAAGAAGGTATAGTCTGATTCCCTTAGGCATCCGGAGTTTGCTAAGCGAGTTTGTTGTTTTGCAGCAATGTCTAACCTTAGTCTCAGTAGCTCGTTGTTGATGATAGCAGTTTTTAGGACATCGGAGATGTTGAGTATGTCAGTAGATAGGCCAGTCATCATAATACGGACATTCCAGCACCCTAGCCGAAATGCTGGTTTCTTTGTACTTCTTTTGTTTTTGTTTGGTGCAATGGTTGCTGACCACTTGTTCGATTTATCCTATGCCTTACGCACCCAGTAAAGCAGGTAGCTGTAGCTGTCCAATGAGGTTAAATAACCTCTCCCACCGTCGGGATCGACCCCTGGCGCCCAGCTGTACGCCAATTGAGCTGTAGGCTTATAACCGGTAACTGTCGCTTTAGTCCTAGTTTTCTCTCCAGGGCGCTGGCCAGGGCAGATCTATGGAGAGACTGAGTTGCCCAATCGTCAGTATCTCCCTCTCGGTCTTGCTGATGTTGCCCAGAGGAATGGAAGTACCAGTACGTCCGGCACCAGGTTGACTGCAGTAGCGGCCAGAGAAGAGCTAAGTACAGCGCTTGTCGGCCTATGGGGCTACACTCCAGATTTTCTGTTGGGGTTTACGCCCTTAGCCTTTAACGAACCAACGAATAACCACAAGGCAGTGGTACTATTTACCCATAGCTGGGGGCCTGTTTATGGGCATCAGGGCTTGTCCATACAACGATGGGCCTGGCATGCCGCATGTCTGGGGACACACCACCTCCAAGGTCCTGTAGTTCCCCTTTACATGTGTCGTCACGAGGGAGGGAGGGTCACTGCACGGAGCTTGCCGGTATTACTGCGAATTACGGGGGAACAAACAGAAACCCCTATTTCAAAACATATAACCTATTATGGTCAGCACATGAATTTAAGTTTAGGTTCCGTTCTATCCTAAAGCACTATATTTGCACTCGGTTCAAGACACCTCTGTGGAAACAGTGTGTCTTTTGGAGTGGTATCTCCGACACTCACATCGATCACATTTCCTATATATCTCTATCACATGACTCTAAAATACGGCACCTTGTCGACCCATCTATGGTTATAGCTGCCCTCGACACGCGCACGAAGTGCCCCCTCACCCCAATTAACTCCAAACCCAGTTGATGCGGACTCGCTTGCATCGCTTGCTAAGTGTACCCTTCCCGTGATTCTAACTATGTCGTGGGGTGGTGGTGGTGGTGAAAGGTCCCTCAATATATATATATATGTACAATATATATATTTTGTATGCGTATATATATTATATAAATGAAAGATTGATGTCTAAATACACACATAATATATATATATACATATATATATATATATATATATATATATATATATGTGTGTGTCGTAATGCTCTATTGATGCCTCAAGTGTGGTGCACTAGTTATTGTGTGTTCGTCACTTTCCTATTACAGTCTCCACCGCTGGCGAAACGGGAGCAGAGTGCGTAAATCTTCCCTGCCAGTGCAGTGACCCCCCCCCTCGTGGTGACACATGTAAATTGAGTACCTTGCGGACTCAAGGGGAACTACAGGAGCCTTGGAGGTGGTGTGTCCCCAGACATGCGGCATGCCAGGCCCATCGTTGTATGGACAAACCCTGATGCCCATGAACAAGCCTCCATCTTGTTTTTTTAAGAAGATTTTAAGGGCAATTAACCGAAATCTTCTTAAAAAAACAAGATGGAGGCTTACTGAACGAGTCGCTGTTATGATACGCAGAATGGAAAAATACTTGTAATTAAAGTTCTAGTGGATAATTTTTTCTACTTTTTTGTACAGAGAGTAAGAATATAATGCTTAATAAGTATATTTTATTGTTTTTATATAAAAATAATTCTTTCATAGGCCGCTAATCAGCATAAGCACCAACTTTTCCTTTCAGCAGGTTTTAATTATAAAGTTTTACATGAAAAAGATTTTGAGTTTTTAAAAATTATGACCGGAGAAACAGTCTATCGATTGCGGCTTGCTGTTGTGAATTTGGAATAGCACCACGCTGACGACGGGTCGCTTCTTCTTCTGATACGCCAACAAATTATTATATTGGGGGTGGGGGAGGGGCACTTGTACAGTTCAGTAAACAGCGGCAGATAATCCGCAGTAAGTGACGCTTAACACCTTTTAATACATTCATTTAACGTTTTTCTGGAGTGCCAATAATTAATTACACGAAATTCTAATATCTCGATGAAAATGAAATCACAAAAACAAAACAAAAAAAAATGGTATCAAGGTTCCGGCGAGTTTCGAACTCGCGGCCTTCTGCGTGTTAAGCAGACGTGATAACCACTACACCACGGAACCAAGCGGAGGTTTATATTAATAACACATTTATTACATTTATTTTCGCATTGTAATCATATTGCATTATTCGCTATAATTATAACGAAAAAGTGCTCAATATCGATGATAGAGTGTATGTAGATTTATCAAAGTTTGAAGAGAGTACACACAAGCGCCACCACGTATGGTTCATTATACGCTTTCCATACGTAGATCTGTGCTAACAACTGAGATGGATGTGGCCAACATAGCGATCATCGTTGATATCATAGTCCCAACGACAGTCCACACCTTTCCTCCAACATACGGATAAATAAATTCATTCGGTGCTTTTCCAGTTTAGCGGATACTTATGAAAAATAAAAAAATAAAACAAACTGAGGAATATCTGTTTGATGTACGTACCTGTCACGGGATGAATATATCATATACCAAAAATCACGTAAATTACGGCTTATTCAAGTTGTATTCAAGGGAGATAATCGAAATTCATAATAAGCCGTAATGGAGGCCGTATTACAACGTTATTCGTTTATCGGTAAAATTTAATTTTCTTTTATAAAAAAAAAAGTACTTGATTAATTTACGCGATTTTTGGTATAGGATTTATTCAGCCCGTGACAGGTACGTACATCAAACAGATATTCCTCAGTTTGTTTTATTCTTATTCTTTTCGAAAGTATCCGCTAAACTGGATAAGCACCATACATTGCTGTGCATATACATTGCTGTGAAAAGCAGCGGTGAAAAGATTTTCTAAAACACGAAAAGGAACAACTGGTTTAGTCTTTTGGTTTCGTGGTGTAGTGGTTATCACGTCTGCTTCACACGCAGAAGGTCGCGAGTTCGAAACTCGCCGAAACCTATCAGAACTTTTATTTCTTTCGCGTCTTGTTAATACTGGGAATGCATCAACGTTTCTTAGGGCTTTTACATTTTTTTGTAACTATATACTTTAATGAACAAAATACATGCTAAAATGTGATTTAGTTCTGGGATTGGGTTATTGGTGAAAATAATGTTTTAATTGTTAGCCGTAATTTATAATTAACTGCATTTCTCTCTCTAATCTAACCTGAATTGTTTTTTGTTTTGTTTTGTTTTGTTTTAATATGGAAATCGCTTCAGACAAGACATGGAGCCACTTGATGTAAGGAGCTAACAAAAACGAAATATGATTATCGCAAAGACAGGAGATGCCTATTGACCTTAGTCTTGAAAAAGTCCAAGATTATAGGTAGGAGGAAAACAGTGAGCAGGAAGAGAGTCCCACAAGCCTGGGGTTCTTAAAAAGAAACTACTGGAATAAAAGTTGTCAATAGTATTAGTATAGTTTCGGCTTCAGATACAAAGGTTAAATTGTTAATTTAACCTTTGTATCTGAAGCCGAAACTATACTAATACTTCTATTAATTGTACTAATACCCCTAACCCTAATCCTAACCCCTAACCCTAACACTACCCCCAACCCTAAACACTAACCCTAACAATAAACCCTAACCCTTACCCCAACCCTAAATCCTAACCCAAAATCCTAACCCTAACCCTAACCCGAACCGCAACCACACCCTAACCCTAAACCCTAACCCTTACCCAAAACGCTATTCCTAACCCTAAACCCTAACCCTAAGCCCAACCCCAAACCCTAATCTATTCCTAACCTTAACTTAACCCTAACCACAACCTTAACCCTAACCCCTAACCTAACCCAACTCTAACCCCAACACTGAACCTAACCGTAACCCTAAATTCTAACCTTAACCCTAACCCTTACCCTATTCCCTAACATTTACCCTAACCCAACCCTAACCCTTACTCCAAACCTAACCATTACCATAACCCGAACCCTAACCCCAACACTAAACCCAACCCTAAACCCTAACTCAAAGCCTAAACCTTAACACCAACCCTAATTCTAACCCCGAACTCTAACCTTTACCCTAACCCCTTACCTGAACCAAACACCAGCCCCTAACGTTAACCCTAACTCCAAACCTAACCCTAACGTTCACCGTAAACCTAACCCTAACCTTAACCTAAACCGTAACCCGATTCCCTAACATTTACCCTAACCCAACCCTAATCCTAACCCCTAACCTTCACCTTAACCCTACCCCCTAACCTTAACCCTTACCCTACCCCCTAACTTTAACCCTTATCCCTACCTTAAACCCTAACCCTAACTCCAACCCTAAACCCTAACCTAACCCTAAACCCTTACCCTAACTCTACCCGTAAACCCTAACCCCAACCCTAACTCTAACCCAAACCCTTACCCTAACCCCTTACCCTAAACCCTAAACCCAACCCTAACCCTAACATATTTAACCCTAACCATTGTACTATCTTTTAATGCTCAATTCAGTTTATTATAATATTTTGGTTATTATTGGAGTCACGTGGTTTAGGACCGTTAAAAATCAAAAAGTTAAAATCTAAAACAAACAAAACAAATAATTAAATAAATAAAATAAATTATTATTGCTGTTTATTATTATTATTATTATTATTATTATTATTATTATTATTATTATTATTATTATTATTATTATTACTAATAATTATGTTAGACTTAACTAATTTACTAATATATTTGTTTGATTTATTAATTTATTAATGATAAGTTGGTAAACTCCAGACAAAAAATAAAAACAGTACACATTTAGAATTAGTGAGACATTCGATAAACAACCCCCCCTATTACTCGCCCATACTGCCAATTACGGCTGATCTGGGGGCACGCACGCACGCATACACATTTATACACAAAATTACAGTTGACTTGAAAATACGCTTGTTCGCTCGAGTTTAAAATAACTGTCAATTTCTTTGACACCTCAACTTGCATTTTTACCTTCCCTCTCCCACCTCTCCACTCTCGGTCTGAATTAACAGACATTTTCATTTCTCTATCTGTCTACCTATCTATCTTTCTATCTGTATATCTATCCCTCCACCCTACTCTCTTCATTATATGTCCCTCTTTCCACTTTATTTTATTTTATTTATTTATTTGTTTAGATTTTTGATTTTTAACGGTCCTAAACCACGTGACTCCCTAAATTTTGAAATGTTAAATTTCTTTTCTTCTTTTTCTTTTTCTCTCCACTTCATTCTCTCCAAATATGATCGGATTCTAACTCTGCCTGATGAGATCTCAGTTTATAATAACTGTTGATCGATAACACCGACATGCCAGTGTCGCAGATTTTGTACATGTCTGTGTAAATAAAAATTATCATATATATATATGAATGATGGGACCGATATATATTTACAGCACTTCTGCCCTTGAGGGTGGGTCGAATTTATTTGTTTTCCTTTCAGAAGAGCTAAAATAGTGCAAGGGGCAGAAACCTCTCCCCTTTTTTATTTTTTACTTTTAGCACATAATTTCTCCGAATCTCCTGAATATGCGCGATTCATTTTTTTAAATTGTAAATAACAATTTCGTGTTTTATTTTTTTAAACTATAAAAAAAATGTGTTAACCCAAACAATCTTATTTTAATTTAATTTTTGAAAAAAATAAAAATCGTTTTGAACAAAAAAATCTGTTGATTTTCACAAATGTTAATTTTTTCAATAAATGTTTTATTAATTAATTGAATTTTTATTAGTTTTTATTTATTTATTTATTAATTTATTCCCGATTTAATTTTGAAAATAAAAAAATCATATTCAGAGCACTCACGTCGATTAAAAAATATACTAAAAGTGAATAAAAAGAGTGTTCTATGCCCTTTATACCATTGTAGGAAATACAGTTGGAAAGTTATCCCAAAACAATTTATTTTGGGTTTACTTACTCATTTGTGACCTGTATTTGCGTGAAAAATTCAATAGTAGTTATAAGTTATAGTGAATGTATACAAGAATAAAACATTAAATCGGGAATAAATAAATAAAAAAGAACTAATGCAAATTTAATTAATTAATAAAACATTTATTGAAGAAATTAAAATTAGTGAAAATCAAAAGTATTTTTTTTCAAAACAAATAAAAAAAAAATTAAATTAAAACAGTCATCTTGTTTGGGGTAACACATTTTTTAATTTTCTTTTTTACAGTTTGTTTTTTAAAAACAAAACATGAAATCTTTTTTTACAATATAAATATAATGTGTGGTAAAAAAATATTTTTAGTCCATAATTTCTCCGAAAAAAATTGGAGCTCTTCTGAAATGAAAACAAACAAAATTCGCCTTGTCCCTAAAGTGCAGAAGTGCCGATGAACTTATGTGGGCGTGTTTTTAGACCAATGTTTCTTTTTCGTATCTAAGTTTTAGCATCGTTATTGGTATACAATACAAAAAAGAATTCTGTTTATTTATTGCAATTTGCTGGAGAAAACCAATTTTAGTTTAAGGTAAAGACGGGAACAAAGGAACAATCGTTTGTGCATTAGTTTGTGTAACTTTTCTTTATGACGTCATACAATTGAACAACACGGTGCACAGACGGGTAATAGTTGTACGTAGGAGAAACACAGGAACCCTATTCATCTACTTCCCACAAAATAGAATGTGACACAAGGTCGGAAAGTGGGAATTTGCACTCCAGAGGAAGAGTACCGAGGATTCCTTAAAAATTGCAGGGCGCCTCAGACGGTAAGCAATAAACTTACTCCTCCCCAAAGAGGGGAGGCAAAGCCTGGGAGAGTGGACCTCCCAGAACTGCACAGGACAGAACCATTGACCGGCGTAAATCAAGCCCTGAAGGCCAAGACAATACCAGTATGGGGTACAGTATCCATCGGAACAGATACTACACTTTGATCTCAACCAAAAGGCCGAGAGGAAAATAAAAAACGGGAACAAAATGAAGGATAATACGGTGCTTCTGTAATAAAAAGCCGAAAAAAAGTTTTTTTTTTGTCTTTTAGTGTAGGAGAGGTAATTAAGGGGCAGATAACTTGTATTTCGTTTTATTTAAACTTTCCATTCACGTATTTAAAATTTTTTAAAACTCTATTCCAGACCAGGGCTTTACGCGCTCCACTACTTTTGGAGCTGCTCCCGCTCCTGCTCCAACGCCCAAAATTGGAGCTGGCCCCTCTCACGCTCCCATTTTCAAAAAGGAGCCGCTCCTGCTCCAACTCCTATAAAAAAGGAGCGGCTCTTTTTCAGCGCTCCATAATAAAAATATACCTTCTCTCATAAACGTTCTATTCTGCCAATGAGTGATCGAAGGATAGGGGTGGGCATCAAAGGATCTCGTCAATATGGGTTGAGATGTCACTTTAAGTGTAAGACCGTAAGATAATATTTGACAAAATCTCGCTAATATTTTGAGAGTTAATGGAGAACATGTCGGACGAAGTATAGGATTATACGTAAATTTTCGTTTCCTGAGAACAAGAAAACAATTTTGCTTTTTTAAATACATGGAAATTTTCTAAGAATTTAAAGCCAGTTTAAATGACTTTCTACTCGATAGTTTATAAATTCCTTTCAAGTTTTGCACACACACGAAGTAATTGATGTTTTGTCAATTAACATCGCTGACTTGTTTACGAAGAAATCTAAATGAATTATGATGGATTTAATCTCGTAACTTGATTACGAACCGGCTTGAAATAATAACATTATTTAGACAACGATTTTTTTATATGGGGAGAATGGGGGGGGGTGCTTTGTTAACTATTCTGTACTTTCACGTAACAATTTAATAAACAGAAGATATCGTAAAAATTGAATTTACCTTGAAAATTGTATGTAAAAATAACCCGGTCCAAACCTTTAACTTCGTAACGTAATTACGAACCGGATTGAAATAACATTATTTAGAAAGCCATTCTTAACATGGAGTGAGGGGGGCTTTGTTAACTATTCTGTACTTTCACCTAACAATTTAATAAACAAAAGATATCGTAAAAATTTAATTTAACTTGAAAATCTTATATAAAAAATAGCCCGGTTCGTAAACTGCACAAGTACCAAAAAAATAATATCAAAAATATTCTTCACTGAGGAGGGGGTAGCCCCGTATTTACAAGTATATCGCCTGTAAAAACGGTTCTAAAATCTATTTTCAATCGATATTTATTCGATAATTGCCGAATTTTCCTACTTAGCCAAAATTGGCGAGTTTTCCGTTGCCGAATTTTCCATTGACGAATTTTCCGTTGCCGAGTTTTCCTTTGACGAGTTTTCCTAAATTGTGTATTATACATACATACTTCTATCCAGTCAAGCAGACTATCTAGTCTAAGAGAAGAAACACAACATAACTTTCACTAATACACTTAGGAACGGTATGAATCCACACATATCCTCCCCAAAGTTATATGAATTAAATAGTAGGGTAGGCTGTACTCTGAAACCTTGATTGGACAACTTACCTCCCCTATCTAGAGTGCTAATTTTCGGAGTGTTTATTCAACAGAAAGATAGCAGTGTACTCTTTAAAAGGGCCTTAGTAATTATCTCAGGTCAGCTAGTAAACATTTTGAATTCTCTCTCTCGCCCCCCTCCCGACCTGCACTCAGATGGTGTCAAAATCGTTCGTACCCCTAACTCAAATGTATTTCAACTTTCTTTAATCTTTCCAAAGAAATAGAACGCTCAAGTCACTGACTGCAATAAAAACTTTAATGGCGCCTTTGGTCTGTCTCATCGCTTGATAGCAAGTCGACGGGGTTGGGGGAAGGTGGTGGTGGTAACGAATAAAACAATAAAAAAAGATTGTTACAAACATTACAATTAAATCATCTTCCGCCTGAGCCCCCTCCCTCTCTCTACCAGAGATATAATTTTTAAAAATAATTCAGAGTAAACTCTAAGACTTTCTTTACTTTTCCTTTATATTGCTGAATAAAAAACTAATGTTTTAAAAAAAAATCAAATAATTTTGGAGCGAGGAGCGCAGAGTGATAAAACCACCGCTCGTTAGTCCCAAATGGAGTTGCTCCCGCTCAACCCCCGCTGAATATTAAGTGAGCCCTCCTCTCCTTCGCTCCAGCAAAAAGGAGCGTGCCCCTGGAGCGCGCTCCTTTTTAGAGGGCTCCGTAAAGCCCTGTTCCAGACATAATACATTTTAATACATCCTTAAATTTTCCATTGTTGTCTAATTTGTGCATTTATTATTAATTAAATTGCTTTAATTTTGATTAATAGAACCAAAAAATTGTCTGTCTTACGTATTGTTTAATTATAGGAACCAATGTAGCCGCATTTCTTTACGGCACGGTTACCAAAAAAACAGATCGGGTGGCTTTCTCATAGCCACCAAATACCCACAACCGTCTCGTAACACGACCGGTTTGTCTTTTTCTTCGTGAAAATAAACTGTCGTCAATTTCAACGAATGCACAATTCCCGCATCTTCTTCCTCCATGTGACGAGTGTGTTGTCAGTCATAATTGTACACTCTGATTTTATATAATCAAAATCCGTTTTCCCACGCGCTCATAAATAAATAAACTTTAAAATTTCCCGAATAGGTAATTTTGAATCTTAGAATATACTATTTGTCTAATCGACCATCTCTTTGCACAATAGCCACATGTGCAACGCCAATTAAATCTATCAGTTTTGACTATTGATGGCACAAGTCGCATCCCATGGCCACAGTTGCATGTTTCTGCACTAGAAATTAGTCTGTGTGCTTGTAAAAAATCTATTTGTTTTGCACTGTCTGAGGTCAAATAAAGAATATCTTCGAACTTGAAAGAGTTAAGATCCATTTTCCTAATTTCAGAGAAAATCGTGTTTTAAAAGCGTGGTAAGAGTTACCTGCCCCTTAATTACCTCTCCTACACTAAAAGACATAAAAAAAAGAAGTTTTTTTCGGCTTTTTATTACAGAAGTACCGATAATACATTGGGTTGAGTGAATGAAGACACAATGAAATAATCTTTATCCTGGAGTTCGTCGATTCTCTGCTGGGCTGACAGCAGAGAAAGCACGATCACACCTTGTCCGATTGGGAAACACTCTCGGGAAACTTCAAATGTTCATGTCGATCACGTGATCTGGCCTTAGCGATCGCGCGTGAATCTCGTTACATGCCGACGCGCACCTGGTGAAGAAACAATGGTTACAATGATTCGCCAAGCCGAATTACAACTCCAGTAGATCGACATAAAATAGCGAATTCATGTAACTGCTACACAATAAAATTAATTTACACGCAAACAATGGGTAATCATTATTATTGGCGGCATACATTTTTTGAAAGGAAATACAGTTAGAAAAGTTATCTTCAAACAATTAATTTGGGTTTACTTACTCATTTGTGACCATAAATTTGCCTGAAATTAAAATTTTTTTTTTATAGAAGTTATAAGCCTTTAAAGTTACCGTACATATCGGTTCTGAGCAAAGTAGCCATCTTTGTTTACGTTATGGACCTGACTGCCGATGATTAAATAAAGATGGCTACTTTTCCCATAATCTATATTTATGGTAACTTAAAAAAGGTTTATAAACTTATATTAATTTTTTTGACGCAATGTCAAACGTTACCGTTAAATATTTTTTAACGCAAATAGGTCACAAATCAGTAGGCAAAGTAAAATAAATTGTTTTTTTTGGGAATAATTTTCCAACTTTATTTCCTTAAAAATATTTTTTTTTCATCCTCACTACGCACGCACACGCACATGCACACGCACACTCACACATGCTCCAACGTGTACACACACGCACACACTTTATAAGAAAAAACAGGTTCTCCAGAAAAACATTCGACTCTGAGTCAGCATGCCGCTATTCCAAATTCACAACGGAAAGCCGCAATCATAATTTTTAAAAAGTCAAAATATTTTTCATGTAAAACTTTATAATTAAAACTTAAAAAAAAATTAAAAATAAAATATAAAGTAAAAAAGAATTTTTTTCTAATACCTGCGATCCGACAGCATTTTGATTGGTAGAAAAAGTCATATTTCAATGTTTCGAAAAAAAAAAAAAAACAAAAAAAACACCGATTTTATTACTTATTTTTCTAAAAAAAATTATTTAAAATAAAAATAAATAACTTTTCAGTGCTTATGCTGATTAGCGTCCTATGAAAAAATTATTTTTATATAAAAACAATAATATATACTTATTAAGCATTATATTCTTACTCACTGTTCGAAAAAAGTAGAAAAAAAAATCCACTAGAACTTTAATTACAAGTATTTTTCCATTCCGTGTATCATAACAGCGACTCGTTCAGTAAGCCTCCATCTTGTTTTTTTAAGAAGATCTCAAGGGCAGATAACTGAAATCTTCTTAAAAAACAAGATGGACGCTTACTGAACGAGTCGCTGTTATGATACGCAGAATGGAAAAATACTTGTAATTAAAGTTCTAGTGGATATTTTTTTCTACTTTTTTGTACAGCGAGTAAGAATATAATGCTTAATAAGTATATATTATTGTTTTTATATAAAAATAATTCTTTCATATGGCCGCTAATCAGCATAAGCACCAACTTTTCCTTTCAGCAAGTTTTAATTATAAAGTTTTACATGAAAAAGATTTTGAGGTTTTAAAAATTATGACCGGAGAGAGAGTCTATCGATTGCGGCTTGCTGTTGTGAATTTGGAATAGCGGCACGCTGGCTACGGGTCGCTTCTTCTTATACGCCAACAAATTATTATATTGGGGGGGGGGGGGCGGGGAGGGGGGGAACTTGTGCAGTTCAGTGAACAGCGGCAGATAATCCACAGGAAGTAACGCTTAAAACCTTTTAATACATTAATTTAACGTTTTTCTGGAGTGCCAATAATTAATTACACGAAATTTTAATATCTCGATAAAAATGAAATCACACACACACACAAAAAAAAGAATCTTAACAAGGTTCCGGCGAGTTTCGAACTCGCGGCCTTCTGCGTGTTAAGCAGACGTGATAACCACTACACCACGGAACCAAGCGGTGATTTATATTAATAAAACATTTATTGAATTTATTGTCGCATTGTAATCATATTGCATTATTCGCTATAATTATAACGAAAAAGTGCTCAATATCGATGATAGAGTGTATGTAGATCTACCAAAGTTTGAAGAGAGTACACACAAGCGCCACCGCGTATGATTCATTGTACGCTTTCCATACGTAGATCTGTGCTAACAACTCAGATGGATGTAGCCAACATAGCGATGGGTAGAGAGGGAGGGGGGGCTGTGATTTTGGTGGATGGGCGAAAGTTATGGTCTTAGAGAGCGTTGGAGAAAATGAGGGAATTTAAGAAGAGGTATGGGAGAAAATAGATGAGAGGGGGAAGAGGGAGGATTTGTCGTGATAGGGTGTGAAATATTTACCCCCTCCCCCTCTTCGTCAAAAAAAACGTATTGAATGTATATATATATATATATATATATATATATGGTATATATATACAATATATATACAATATATATATACAATATATATATAAATATATATAAATGGTATATATATACATTAATATATATATATATATATAGTATATATATGGTATATATATATATTGTATATAGATATATATTGTATATATATATATTGTATCTATATGTATAGTATATATATATTGTATATGGTATATATATATATATTCTATATATATTGTATATATATATAGTATATATATATTGTATATATACATATACACATATATATATATATATATATTGTATATATATATAGTATATACACTCATGAACAAAAAAAATGGGCCAGGAAAGAAATTTACAATTTATTGCACAAGAAGCTGCATTACACAAAATGCAATTAAATAATAAACGAAAATGAGTAAAAAATATAAAGAGCAAGATATTTACTTTAATAAAAACTTAGTATGGAATGGAATTGCCCTTAGATCTTTTTAAAAGATCAATTCTTTTTATCATGCTCTCAACCAACTTGGAGCACTGTGAAGAGGAGATGTTATTCCATTCTCTTTGTACTGCTTCCCATAATTTTTCTTTGTTGGAAAAAGGTTTTCTAACTAATGCACGAGATATTATAGCCCAAATATTTTCCATTGGGTTTAAATCTGGGCTTTGGCCAGGCCAAAACATCACATCAATTGAATTATCAGTAAGCCACTTCTTTGTGACTTTTGCTGTGTGTGCAGGGGCATTATCATGTTGAAAAATAATGTCATTGTTCATTTCTAACTTCTGGATGCTTGGTAATAGACCTCTTTCTAATATTTGAATGTATTCTTAGGCATTAATTGACGCATCACATCTGATAATTTCCCCAACTCCTGCAGCAGAAAAGGTTTCCCATACCATTATTCCTCCGTTTCCATGTTTTACTGTGGTTTTTATGCAATTCGGTGAAAATCTTTCTCCCGATCTTCGGATGCAACGTTCAGGGGCATCACTGGGAAGGCAAAATCTTGATTCGTCCGACCAGAAAATATTTCTAAACCAATCTGCATCTTTCGTACCATAACATGATGCAAATGTCTTTCTGTCGCTGATGTTCTTCTTAGTTAACAAAGGTTTTTTTGCACATCTTTTTGATGAAAATCCCATTTCCTTCATCCTTCTGGATATTGTCACTCTAGAAAGAGAATTTCCTTTTGCTGTTTCGACTTGTTTGCTATGGTCAACATAAGTTTTTTTGCGATCCTTCAAAACGGTCATTTTAAGCCTGTGATCGTCCTTCATTGTGGATGCTCTGGGGCGACCAGAACCAACTTTCCTGCTCACTGTGCCTTCAATTTCGAACCTTTGCCCAATTCTCTTCACAGCTGAAAGAGATGTTGCCACCTTTTCTTCTTTCAAAATGTCGAAAATCTGCTTGTAAGTCTAATTTGCCTGTCGTAATCCTGCAATTCGGTTTTTAATTTTTTCGTCAAGATGTCGTCTTACTTTTCTTGGACTCATCTTTAATACTAATAATCTGAAAAATACTAAATAACAGCTAATTATTAGCAAACAAGCGATAAAAATTTTAAAAATTGTTTTCTTTCCAATTTCAATCATGGCCCATGTTTTTTGTTCCAATTTTAATCATGGCCCATTTTTTTTGTTCACGAGTGTATATTGTATATATACATATGTATATATTATATATATATTATATATATTGTATATATATATATATTGTAAATACATATATATATATATATATTGTATATATATATTGTACATATATATATATATTGTATATATATATTGTATATATATTTTATATATATATATATATTGTATATATATATCTTATATATATATATATATCGTATATATATATCGTATATATAGATTGTATATATATACATATATATTGTATATATATATTGTATATATATATTGTAAATATATATATTGTATATATATATATGGTATATATACATATATATATATATATTGTATATATATATATATGGTGTATATAATGTATATATATATTGTATATATGGTATATATATACATATATATACATATATATATGGTATATATATATATATATATATATATATATATAATATCTATATATATATTTCGAGAGGTCGCACATTGAAGCGCTGATGAAATCACAATAATAAAGAGAATATTTTATATATATATATATATATATATATATATATATATATATATATATATATATATATATATATATATATAATCGTTGGGCTTCCCTCGAACAAAGATCTTGCTTGTGTTACTTCCTATATATATCCTGTTCTATTGTTCTGTTTTCTATAGATTGACCTATATCCTGTTTGCTTTGTTGTGTCAATATAATGGGTGAATTTATTTTGACACGTGGTTCCTTGTATTTCTATTTTAGGTTTTAATTTTTAAATTATTTAGTATTAGTTTTTTTTCTTTACTTATTTGTTTATTTATTTATTTATTCATTTATTTATCGTTAGCCTAAGGTCAATTTCTTTCGGTGTACGCAGATTTTTGCTATCTCACTTCTACAATTGAATAGATTTCGGGGATCTTGAAAGTTTAGGATTTCAAATTTTTCATTCAGGCATAATCGTCTAAATTAAGTCGTCTAAATTTCTACATGTACTGGCCTGTCATATCATTTTCCATTCAATTATTGGTGAGCATCCATTTTTTTTGAGGTCCCAAATGAAAACAGGATATAGGCCAATCTATAGAAAACAGAACAATAGAACAGGATATATATAGGAAGTAACGCAAACAAGATATTTGTTCGCGGGAAGCCCTACGATTAGCTGAGAGAAAAGCAAAAAATCTGATTGGTTAACTAGCTAGCCGTGTATATAAAAACACCCAGCAAAAATAACTCCATGCATTTTAGCCTGGAGATCCCCCCGGGGATGAAACGCGGGAACCTCTGTGTAGCTTAATTGACATAAATATATTTTCATAGCTTACTACCTAGCTCTACATACGTATCGAGAACTGTTGAAGTAAATACTGAATATTGATCCATAAAAAAATTATATCTCCTTATAAAATTTAATGTGGATACATAAAATACTAATATATATATATATATATATATATATATATATATATATATATATATATATATATATATATATATATATATATATATTACCAGACCCCACACGCCTCTCCGACCCGTGGAGCCACTTGCAAACATAGTCTCTACTCGTGTCTCTATCTGTGCTTACGCCTCTGGTTCTTCTACACAGAGATCTTGCCAGACCGTGAACACTCTTTGGCCGATGATCGTCGTAGTGGCAATAAAAAAAGGATATGTCGGTCGAAATTCCTCCAGGTCCGGGTGATGATGATGATAGCTGGCTTTGTCGTTCTCGTCTCTGTGAAGGCAAGGTTATTCAAGCAGAACAAATCAACGATAATAATGTAACAACTCAGCGATTTCTTTTTGTATGAAATAATTATTAACAAGATAAAACAATTGTTTTTAAAACGTCAAATTAAAGTCTATTGTATGATAAATATCTTTTAGCTATGGTATTTCGTTGTCGTCTCTCTTTTTCTGCGTGTTTGCGGATCCCTTTACGATTGCAAGTTCTTAATTAAGTCATAAGTTGTCTACTTAAAACGATGGGTCTTACTTCGTCAGTCACTTTCTCTTACCGAAAGAGAGTATTGTCACACCTTTTCTTTCTCAAACATCCCTTTTCCCCTCTTATTGCCTATCATGATAAAACAATTATTCGCTTTCTTCTCATTGTCTCCCAGATGTCGACACCTCTATCAGTCCATTGGCGATGAAGACCATGCCAACATTCCAATCTCCCATCTGGTAAACGTGGCTCATTATGTAGCGATAATTGCAAATGACAACTAACACGATTTTTTGCCAGACAACTGACGCTATTTTCTTTCCTTGTTTGTATGGTCGCCTAGCGCTGATAATATGTACTAGTCTCAGATCGCCATCTTATTTCTACGTAGGGTCTAGCATCATCACCAAGATGCATACTAGTGCGCTCCTAGGTGCCGGATCCCCGTCGGTCCTAATTGTTCTGTCATATATATATATATATATATATATATATATATATATATATATATATATATATGAATAATGGGACAGATATATACTTACGGCACTTCTGCATTTGAGGAGCGGGGCGAATTTATTTGTTTTCTTTTTAGAGGAGCTACAATAGTTTAAGGGGCAGAAAACCCTCCCCTTCTTTCTTTCACTTTAAGTACATAATTTCTCCGAAAATGCACGTGAATCCCCTGAATATGCGCGATTCATTTTTTAAATTGTAAATAAAGACTTCGTGTTTTATTTTTTAAAACTATAAAAAAGAAAATGTGTAACCCAAACAAGATGATTGTTTTAATTTAATTTTGAAAAAAAAATTCGTTTTGAACAAAAAAATTCTGTTGATTTTCACAAATTTTAATTTTTTCAATAAATGTTTTATTAATTAATTACATTTGCATTAGTTCTTATTTTTGAAAATAAAAAAATCATATTCAGGGCACTTACGTCCATTTTCGGAGAAATTGTGTACTAAAAATGTGTACTAAAAGTGAATAAAAATAGGGTTTCCTGCCCTTTACACCATTGTAGCTCTTCTGAAATGAAAACAAAAAAATTCGCCTCGTCCCTAAAGTGCAGAAGTGCCGATGAACTTATGTGGGCGTGTTTTTACTATTGGACCAATATTTAATTAATTAAAACCAATTGTTCATCTTGTTAAATAATTATTGCTTATGAAAAGACCTAACCGAGTTGTTGACTTATTTCTGTTGTCGATTTGTTCTGCTTGTGTAACATTACCTTTACAGACTCACGAAATCATCATCATCGCAATCATCCCGACCTAGAGGAGATTCGACCGACACATCTTGGTTTTTACTGCCACTATAGACGATCATAGCCAGAAAGGGTGTTCACAGTCAGAAAGGATTCCTGCGCCGAGGACGGTCCTCATTACATTTGATGCCGTCACTAAGGAAGGGGTGTGTGGGGTCCCGCGTTACACACCATTGTAGCTCTTCTGAAATGAAAAAAAAAAATTCGCCTCGTCCCTAAAGTGCAGAAGTGCCGATGAACTTATGTGGGCGTGTTTTTAGACCAATGTTTCTTTTTCGTATCTAAGTTTTAGCATCGTTATTAGTATACAATACAAAAAATAATTCTGTTTATTTATTGCAATTTGCTGGAGAAAACCAATTTTAGTTTAAGGTAAAGAAGGGAACAAAGGAACAATGGTTTGTGCATTAGTTTGTGTAACTTTTCTTTATGACGTCATACAATTGAACAACACGGGGCACAGACGGGTAATAGTTGTATGTAGGAGAAACACGGGAACAAAATGAAAGATAATACATTGGGTTGAGTGAAGTGAATGTATACAAGACGAAATAATCTTTATCCTGGAGTTCGTCGATTCTCTGCCGGGCCGACAGCAGAGAATAGCAGGATCATATCATGTCCGTTGGGAAACAATCTCGAACTTCAAATGTTCATGTCGATCACGTGATCTGGCCTTAGCTATCGCGCATGAATCTCGTTACATGCCGACGCGCACCTGGTGAAGAGGCGATGACTACAATGATTCGCCGAGCGGAATCATAACTCCAGTAGATCGACAGAGAATAGGTTATTCATGTAACCTGCTACCTCACTTTTTTCTTTTTTTCTCTCATACTATATAGCTATGTTTCTATGAAGTTCTGCATGTATATATATAGGTACGCTTATAGGTACGCTTATAGGTACGCGTGAATCTCGTTACAAGCCGACGCGCACCTGATAATGAGACGATGGTTACAATGATTCGCCAAGACGAATCACACATCCAGTAGATCGACAGAAAATAGTGAATTTATGTAACTGCTACACAATAAAATTAATTTACACGCAAACAATGGATAATCATTATTATTGGCGGCATAAATTTTTTGAAAGGAAATACAGTTAGAAAATTTATCTTCAAACAATTAATTTGGGTTTACTTACTCATTTGTGACCATAAATTTGCCTGAAATTAAAATTTTTTTTTAATAGAAGTTATAAGCCTTTAAAGTTAATGTACATATCGGTTGTGAGCAAAGTAGCCATCTTTGTTTACGTTATGGCAAAATGAAATATAAAGTAAAAATGGATTTTTTTTTAAATAACTGCGATCCGACAGCACTTTGATGATTGGTAGAAAAATTCATATTTCGATGTTTCGAAAAAAAACCAAAAAACTTATTTTTCTAAAAATTTCAGAAAGTTTTAATTATAAAGTTTTACATGAGAAAAGATTTTGAGTTTTTAAAAATTATGACCGGAAAGACAGTCTATTGATTGCGGCTTTCTGTTGTGAATTCGGAATAGCGGCACGCTGACTACGGGTCGCTTCTTCTGATACGCCGACGAATTATTATTTTTTTGGGGGGGGGGGGGGGGGCACTTGTGCAGTTTAGTAAACAGCGGCAGATAACCCACAGGAAGTAACGGTTAACACCTTTTAATACATTCATTTAACGTTTTTCTGGAGTTCCAATAATTAATTAGACGACATTCTAATATCTCGATAAAAATAAAATCACACACACAAAAAAAAAAAAGAATCTTAACAAGGTTCCGGCGAGTTTCGAACTCGCGGCCTTCTGCGTGTTAAGCAGACGTGATAACCACTACACCACGGAACCAAGCAGAGAGTCATATTAATAAAACATTTATTGGATTTAATTTCGCATTGTAATCATATTGCATTATTCGCTATAATTATAACGAAAAAGTGCTCAATATCGATGATAAAGTGTATGTAGATCTACCAAAGTTTGAAGAGAGTACACACAAGCGCCACCGCGTATGGTTCATTGTACGCTTTCCATACGTAGATCTGTGCTAACAACTGAGATGGATGTAGCCAACATAGCGATCATCGTTGATATCATAGTCCCAACGACAGTCCACACCTTTCCTCCAACATACGGATAAATAAATTCATTCGGTGCTTTTCCAGTTTAGCGGATACTTATGAAAAATAAAAAATAAAACAAACTGAGGAATATCTGTTTGATGTACGTACCTGTCACGGGTTGAATATATCCTATACCAAAAATCACGTAAATTACGGCTTATTCAAGTTGTATTTAAGGGAGATAATCGAAATTCATAATAAGCCGTAATGGAGGCCGTATTACAACGTTATTCGTTAATCGGTAAAATTTAATTTTCTTTTATAAAATAAAAACTACTTGATTAATTTACGCGATTTTTGGTATAGGATTTATTCAGCCCGTGACAGGTACGTACATCAAACATATTTCTCAGTTTGTTTTTATTTTTATTTTCTCCGAAAGTATCCGCTAAACTGGATAAGCACCATTCATTGTTATGCATATACATTGCTGTTTAAAACAGCGGTGAAAAGATTTTGTAAAAAATGAAAAGGAACATCTGTTTTCGTCTTATGGTTTCGTGGTGTAGTGGTTATCACGTCTGCTTCACACGCAGAAGGTCGCGAGTTCGAAACTCGCCGAAACCTATCAGAACTTTTGTTTCTTTCGCGTCTTGTTAATACTGGGAATGCATCCACGTTTCTTTCTGTAATGTTTAATAAACAAAATATATGCTAAAATGTGATTTAGTTCTGGGATTGGGTTATTGGTGAAAATAATGTTTTAATTGTTAGCCGTAATTTATAATTAACTGCATTTCTCTCTCTAATCTAACCTGAATTGTTTTTTGTTTTGTTTTGTTTTAATATGGAAATCGCTTCAGACAAGACATGGAGCCACTTGATGTAAGAAGCTAACAAGAACAAATATGATTATCGCAAAGACAGGAGATTCCTATTGACCTTAGTCTTGAAAAAGTCCAAGATTATAGGTAGGAGGAAAACAGTCAGCAGGAAGAGAGTTCCACAAGCCTGAGGTTCTTAAAAAGAAACTACTGGAATAAAAGTTGTCAATTGTTAATTTAACCTTTGTATCTGAAGCCGAAACCATACTAATACTTCTATTAATTGTACTAGTAACCCTAACCCTAAACCCTAACCCTAACCCTAACCCCTAACCCAAGATAACTCACAATTTGTGGTCATCGTCACACGAAGTCATAACACAAAAATCTAAAAGAATAGTAACTTAGATACTAGTACAGTCCAGAATCAGAATAACAGCTCCCAATGTAACTGTAGAAATGTTAATGAGTGCCCTTTAGAAGGAAGATGTTTAACTTCAGATATAGTGTATAAGTGTAACGTCATAGAGGAAAACAGAATTAGAACATACATTGGGTCGACGGGTTGTAGTTTCAAGGACAGATTTAGCAACCATATACACTCTTTCAAAGAACCTAATACAAATTCAAAGAAGGTCCCTACGACTTTAGCTAAACATGTAAGAGAACTAAACAGTAAAAATATACAATGCCACCTAAAATGGTCTATACTAGGTAGAGCAGGGAAATATAAACCTAACAAATCTAAGAGATGTAACCTCTGTATTCTGGAATCCTACAATATAGTTACGTCTAAAGAAAATTTATTAAATAAAAGACAGGAAGTGGTTCAGAACTGTCTGCATAGAACCGCATATAGCCTATCCCGTTACAGACCCATATAAAATACCTGTGGTAGTAACCCTTTCATCAACATGAATATGAAAGTATCTAAGGTATAGGAATATTATAAGACTATCTTGGTAATGGAAACCATAAACTTAATAGTAGATGACGGAGTACTAATACCCCAATATAAAACATTTAAATATAGAAAACATCACTCGTAACTAAAATGACCGAAGCGACTAAGCCTATAAGAAATGGTAAGAGGGCCAGATCATGAGAGCATCAGCAGAAATTTTTTTTTATTTTAGTTTTCATCTGTACTAATTAGTGGAATTAACTAGTAAATAAGATAATAAGCAAGGATGAACGTTTTGCCTCAATCAAAGGATCGAGGATAGCAGAATTTGCATCATACCAGTCATTGCATTTACAACCTGTCCTCCTCCCAAAGGCCATGAGAGCTGTAGAGTGGGTGTCGTTCTTGAGTGTTTCCCACTGTTCAGACGCAGGTCGACTGTGATCTCCTTTGAAGGTGGGGGAAAACATCACGTTGAATTCTGCCATGCGGTCTGGGTGTTGAGTCTTACTAACGTCTATACGCGCAATACTCTCCTGTTTAGTGCGGTAGAGATCTTTGGGTTAAAGTTTAACCTTGTTGCATACTAAGGAATGATCCGTATCACAATCAGCACTATGGTAGGCTCTAGACATCAGGAAATGTTTGAGGTACCTTCGTCTAGTAACGATGAGGTCAAGCTGGTGCCAGCGCCCTGACCTGGGATGTATCTAAGACACCCTGTGATGCGGCCTGGCCCCAAAGAATGTGTTGGTAATGCAGAGGTCATGGTAGGCACAGAGTTCTAGTAGTCGCTGACCATTATCATTGCATTTACCCACTCCAAAGTTACCGAGGCAGCTTGGCCATGCATCGTTGTCACCACCTACACGTGCATTAAAGTCCCCAAGTATGATCAGGTCCTCATTCTGTGAAAATGCCTTGATGGTGTCATCTAGCTGAGTGTAGAAGTGCTCTTTTGTGTCGTTAGGTGCCGCGTACACACACAGTAGATTAATTGTTCAGACGCAGTTAAATTAGGCGTTCAGTGGCTGAATCACAGATTTGTACATTTTGAAGCAGTGAGTTTCTGACTGCAAAACCAACACTGTGTTCGCGAACTTCCTCTACCTTCTTCCCTTGCCAGAAGAAGGTATAATCTGATTCCCTTAGGCATCCGAAGTCTGATAAGCGAGTTTCTTGTAGTGCAGCAATGTCTAACCTTAGTCTCAGTTGTTGATGATAGCAGTTTTTCGGACATCGGAGATGTTGAGTATGTCAGTAGATAGGCCAGTCATCATAGTACGGACATTCCAGCACCCTAGCCGAAATGCTGGTTTCTTTGTACTTCTTTTGTTTTTGTTTGGTGCAATGGTTGCTGACCACTTGTTCGATTTATCCTATGCCTTACGCACCCAGTAAAGCAGGTAGCTGTAGCTGTCCAATGAGGTTAAATAACCTCTCCCACCGTCGGGATCGACCCCTGGCGCCCAGCTGTACGCCAATTGAGCTGTAGGCTTATAACCGGTAACTGTCGCTTTAGTCCTAGTTTTCTCTCCAGGGCGCTGGCCAGGGCAGATCTATGGAGAGACTGAGTTGCCCAATCGTCAGTATCTCCCTCTCGGTCTTGCTGATGTTGCCCAGAGGAATGGAAGTACCAGTACGTCCGGCACCAGGTTGACTGCAGTAGCGGCCAGAGAAGAGCTAAGTACAGCGCTTGTCGGCCTATGGGGCTACACTCCAGATTTTCTGTTGGGGTTTACGCCCTTAGCCTTTAACGAACCAACGAATAACCACAAGGCAGTGGTACTATTTACCCATAGCTGGGGGCCTGTTTATGGGCATCAGGGCTTGTCCATACAACGATGGGCCTGGCATGCCGCATGTCTGGGGACACACCACCTCCAAGGTCCTGTAGTTCCCCTTTACATGTGTCGTCACGAGGGAGGGAGGGTCACTGCACGGAGCTTGCCGGTATTACTGCGAATTACGGGGGAACAAACAGAAACCCCTATTTCAAAACATATAACCTATTATGGTCAGCACATGAATTTAATTTTAGGTTCCGTTCTATCCTAAAGCACTATATTTGCACTCGGTTCAAGACACCTCTGTGGAAACAGTGTGTCTTTTGGAGTGGTATCTCCGACACTCACATCGATCACATTTCCTATATATCTCTATCACATGACTCTAAAATACGGCACCTTGTCGACCCATCTATGGTTATAGCTGCCCTCGACACGCGCACGAAGTGCCCCCTCACCCCAATTAACTCCAAACCCAGTTGATGCGGACTCGCTTGCATCGCTTGCTAAGTGTACCCTTCCCGTGATTCTAACTATGTCGTGGGGTGGTGGTGGTGGTGAAAGGTCCCTCAATATATATATATATGTACAATATATATATTTTGTATGCGTATATATATTATATAAATGAAAGATTGATGTCTAAATACACACATAATATATATATATACATATATATATATATATATATATATATATATATATATATATATATATATATATATATATATATATATATATATGTGTGTGTCGTAATGCTCTATTGATGCCTCAAGTGTGGTGCACTAGTTATTGTGTGTTCGTCACTTTCCTATTACAGTCTCCACCGCTGGCGAAACGGGAGCAGAGTGCGTAAATCTTCCCTGCCAGTGCAGTGACCCCCCCCCCCTCGTGGTGACACATGTAAATTGAGTACCTTGCGGACTCAAGGGGAACTACAGGAGCCTTGGAGGTGGTGTGTCCCCAGACATGCGGCATGCCAGGCCCATCGTTGTATGGACAAACCCTGATGCCCATGAACAAGCCTCCATCTTGTTTTTTTAAGAAGATTTTAAGGGCAATTAACCGAAATCTTCTTAAAAAAACAAGATGGAGGCTTACTGAACGAGTCGCTGTTATGATACGCAGAATGGAAAAATACTTGTAATTAAAGTTCTAGTGGATAATTTTTTCTACTTTTTTGTACAGAGAGTAAGAATATAATGCTTAATAAGTATATTTTATTGTTTTTATATAAAAATAATTCTTTCATAGGCCGCTAATCAGCATAAGCACCAACTTTTCCTTTCAGCAGGTTTTAATTATAAAGTTTTACATGAAAAAGATTTTGAGTTTTTAAAAATTATGACCGGAGAAACAGTCTATCGATTGCGGCTTGCTGTTGTGAATTTGGAATAGCACCACGCTGACGACGGGTCGCTTCTTCTTCTGATACGCCAACAAATTATTATATTGGGGGTGGGGGAGGGGCACTTGTACAGTTCAGTAAACAGCGGCAGATAATCCGCAGTAAGTGACGCTTAACACCTTTTAATACATTCATTTAACGTTTTTCTGGAGTGCCAATAATTAATTACACGAAATTCTAATATCTCGATGAAAATGAAATCACAAAAACAAAACAAAAAAAAATGGTATCAAGGTTCCGGCGAGTTTCGAACTCGCGGCCTTCTGCGTGTTAAGCAGACGTGATAACCACTACACCACGGAACCAAGCGGAGGTTTATATTAATAACACATTTATTACATTTATTTTCGCATTGTAATCATATTGCATTATTCGCTATAATTATAACGAAAAAGTGCTCAATATCGATGATAGAGTGTATGTAGATTTATCAAAGTTTGAAGAGAGTACACACAAGCGCCACCACGTATGGTTCATTATACGCTTTCCATACGTAGATCTGTGCTAACAACTGAGATGGATGTGGCCAACATAGCGATCATCGTTGATATCATAGTCCCAACGACAGTCCACACCTTTCCTCCAACATACGGATAAATAAATTCATTCGGTGCTTTTCCAGTTTAGCGGATACTTATGAAAAATAAAAAAATAAAACAAACTGAGGAATATCTGTTTGATGTACGTACCTGTCACGGGATGAATATATCATATACCAAAAATCACGTAAATTACGGCTTATTCAAGTTGTATTCAAGGGAGATAATCGAAATTCATAATAAGCCGTAATGGAGGCCGTATTACAACGTTATTCGTTTATCGGTAAAATTTAATTTTCTTTTATAAAAAAAAAAGTACTTGATTAATTTACGCGATTTTTGGTATAGGATTTATTCAGCCCGTGACAGGTACGTACATCAAACAGATATTCCTCAGTTTGTTTTATTCTTATTCTTTTCGAAAGTATCCGCTAAACTGGATAAGCACCATACATTGCTGTGCATATACATTGCTGTGAAAAGCAGCGGTGAAAAGATTTTCTAAAACACGAAAAGGAACAACTGTTTTAGTCTTTTGGTTTCGTGGTGTAGTGGTTATCACGTCTGCTTCACACGCAGAAGGTCGCGAGTTCGAAACTCGCCGAAACCTATCAGAACTTTTATTTCTTTCGCGTCTTGTTAATACTGGGAATGCATCAACGTTTCTTAGGGCTTTTACATTTTTTTGTAACTATATACTTTAATGAACAAAATACATGCTAAAATGTGATTTAGTTCTGGGATTGGGTTATTGGTGAAAATAATGTTTTAATTGTTAGCCGTAATTTATAATTAACTGCATTTCTCTCTCTAATCTAACCTGAATTGTTTTTTGTTTTGTTTTGTTTTGTTTTAATATGGAAATCGCTTCAGACAAGACATGGAGCCACTTGATGTAAGGAGCTAACAAAAACGAAATATGATTATCGCAAAGACAGGAGATGCCTATTGACCTTAGTCTTGAAAAAGTCCAAGATTATAGGTAGGAGGAAAACAGTGAGCAGGAAGAGAGTCCCACAAGCCTGGGGTTCTTAAAAAGAAACTACTGGAATAAAAGTTGTCAATAGTATTAGTATAGTTTCGGCTTCAGATACAAAGGTTAAATTGTTAATTTAACCTTTGTATCTGAAGCCGAAACTATACTAATACTTCTATTAATTGTACTAATACCCCTAACCCTAATCCTAACCCCTAACCCTAACACTACCCCCAACCCTAAACACTAACCCTAACAATAAACCCTAACCCTTACCCCAACCCTAAATCCTAACCCAAAATCCTAACCCTAACCCTAACCCGAACCGCAACCACACCCTAACCCTAAACCCTAACCCTTACCCAAAACGCTATTCCTAACCCTAAACCCTAACCCTAAGCCCAACCCCAAACCCTAATCTATTCCTAACCTTAACTTAACCCTAACCACAACCTTAACCCTAACCCCTAACCTAACCCAACTCTAACCCCAACACTGAACCTAACCGTAACCCTAAATTCTAACCTTAACCCTAACCCTTACCCTATTCCCTAACATTTACCCTAACCCAACCCTAACCCTTACTCCAAACCTAACCATTACCATAACCCGAACCCTAACCCCAACACTAAACCCAACCCTAAACCCTAACTCAAAGCCTAAACCTTAACACCAACCCTAATTCTAACCCCGAACTCTAACCTTTACCCTAACCCCTTACCTGAACCAAACACCAGCCCCTAACGTTAACCCTAACTCCAAACCTAACCCTAACGTTCACCGTAAACCTAACCCTAACCTTAACCTAAACCGTAACCCGATTCCCTAACATTTACCCTAACCCAACCCTAATCCTAACCCCTAACCTTCACCTTAACCCTACCCCCTAACCTTAACCCTTACCCTACCCCCTAACTTTAACCCTTATCCCTACCTTAAACCCTAACCCTAACTCCAACCCTAAACCCTAACCTAACCCTAAACCCTTACCCTAACTCTACCCGTAAACCCTAACCCCAACCCTAACTCTAACCCAAACCCTTACCCTAACCCCTTACCCTAAACCCTAAACCCAACCCTAACCCTAACATATTTAACCCTAACCATTGTACTATCTTTTAATGCTCAATTCAGTTTATTATAATATTTTGGTTATTATTGGAGTCACGTGGTTTAGGACCGTTAAAAATCAAAAAGTTAAAATCTAAAACAAACAAAACAAATAATTAAATAAATAAAATAAATTATTATTGCTGTTTATTATTATTATTATTATTATTATTATTATTATTATTATTATTATTATTATTATTATTATTATTATTATTATTATTATTATTACTAATAATTATGTTAGACTTAACTAATTTACTAATATATTTGTTTGATTTATTAATTTATTAATGATAAGTTGGTAAACTCCAGACAAAAAATAAAAACAGTACACATTTAGAATTAGTGAGACATTCGATAAACAACCCCCCCTATTACTCGCCCATACTGCCAATTACGGCTGATCTGGGGGCACGCACGCACGCATACACATTTATACACAAAATTACAGTTGACTTGAAAATACGCTTGTTCGCTCGAGTTTAAAATAACTGTCAATTTCTTTGACACCTCAACTTGCATTTTTACCTTCCCTCTCCCACCTCTCCACTCTCGGTCTGAATTAACAGACATTTTCATTTCTCTATCTGTCTACCTATCTATCTTTCTATCTGTATATCTATCCCTCCACCCTACTCTCTTCATTATATGTCCCTCTTTCCACTTTATTTTATTTTATTTATTTATTTGTTTAGATTTTTGATTTTTAACGGTCCTAAACCACGTGACTCCCTAAATTTTGAAATGTTAAATTTCTTTTCTTCTTTTTCTTTTTCTCTCCACTTCATTCTCTCCAAATATGATCGGATTCTAACTCTGCCTGATGAGATCTCAGTTTATAATAACTGTTGATCGATAACACCGACATGCCAGTGTCGCAGATTTTGTACATGTCTGTGTAAATAAAAATTATCATATATATATATGAATGATGGGACCGATATATATTTACAGCACTTCTGCCCTTGAGGGTGGGTCGAATTTATTTGTTTTCCTTTCAGAAGAGCTAAAATAGTGCAAGGGGCAGAAACCTCTCCCCTTTTTTATTTTTTACTTTTAGCACATAATTTCTCCGAATCTCCTGAATATGCGCGATTCATTTTTTTAAATTGTAAATAACAATTTCGTGTTTTATTTTTTTAAACTATAAAAAAAATGTGTTAACCCAAACAATCTTATTTTAATTTAATTTTTGAAAAAAATAAAAATCGTTTTGAACAAAAAAATCTGTTGATTTTCACAAATGTTAATTTTTTCAATAAATGTTTTATTAATTAATTGAATTTTTATTAGTTTTTATTTATTTATTTATTAATTTATTCCCGATTTAATTTTGAAAATAAAAAAATCATATTCAGAGCACTCACGTCGATTAAAAAATATACTAAAAGTGAATAAAAAGAGTGTTCTATGCCCTTTATACCATTGTAGGAAATACAGTTGGAAAGTTATCCCAAAACAATTTATTTTGGGTTTACTTACTCATTTGTGACCTGTATTTGCGTGAAAAATTCAATAGTAGTTATAAGTTATAGTGAATGTATACAAGAATAAAACATTAAATCGGGAATAAATAAATAAAAAAGAACTAATGCAAATTTAATTAATTAATAAAACATTTATTGAAGAAATTAAAATTAGTGAAAATCAAAAGTATTTTTTTTCAAAACAAATAAAAAAAAAATTAAATTAAAACAGTCATCTTGTTTGGGGTAACACATTTTTTAATTTTCTTTTTTACAGTTTGTTTTTTAAAAACAAAACATGAAATCTTTTTTTACAATATAAATATAATGTGTGGTAAAAAAATATTTTTAGTCCATAATTTCTCCGAAAAAAATTGGAGCTCTTCTGAAATGAAAACAAACAAAATTCGCCTTGTCCCTAAAGTGCAGAAGTGCCGATGAACTTATGTGGGCGTGTTTTTAGACCAATGTTTCTTTTTCGTATCTAAGTTTTAGCATCGTTATTGGTATACAATACAAAAAAGAATTCTGTTTATTTATTGCAATTTGCTGGAGAAAACCAATTTTAGTTTAAGGTAAAGACGGGAACAAAGGAACAATCGTTTGTGCATTAGTTTGTGTAACTTTTCTTTATGACGTCATACAATTGAACAACACGGTGCACAGACGGGTAATAGTTGTACGTAGGAGAAACACAGGAACCCTATTCATCTACTTCCCACAAAATAGAATGTGACACAAGGTCGGAAAGTGGGAATTTGCACTCCAGAGGAAGAGTACCGAGGATTCCTTAAAAATTGCAGGGCGCCTCAGACGGTAAGCAATAAACTTACTCCTCCCCAAAGAGGGGAGGCAAAGCCTGGGAGAGTGGACCTCCCAGAACTGCACAGGACAGAACCATTGACCGGCGTAAATCAAGCCCTGAAGGCCAAGACAATACCAGTATGGGGTACAGTATCCATCGGAACAGATACTACACTTTGATCTCAACCAAAAGGCCGAGAGGAAAATAAAAAACGGGAACAAAATGAAGGATAATACGGTGCTTCTGTAATAAAAAGCCGAAAAAAAGTTTTTTTTTTGTCTTTTAGTGTAGGAGAGGTAATTAAGGGGCAGATAACTTGTATTTCGTTTTATTTAAACTTTCCATTCACGTATTTAAAATTTTTTAAAACTCTATTCCAGACCAGGGCTTTACGCGCTCCACTACTTTTGGAGCTGCTCCCGCTCCTGCTCCAACGCCCAAAATTGGAGCTGGCCCCTCTCACGCTCCCATTTTCAAAAAGGAGCCGCTCCTGCTCCAACTCCTATAAAAAAGGAGCGGCTCTTTTTCAGCGCTCCATAATAAAAATATACCTTCTCTCATAAACGTTCTATTCTGCCAATGAGTGATCGAAGGATAGGGGTGGGCATCAAAGGATCTCGTCAATATGGGTTGAGATGTCACTTTAAGTGTAAGACCGTAAGATAATATTTGACAAAATCTCGCTAATATTTTGAGAGTTAATGGAGAACATGTCGGACGAAGTATAGGATTATACGTAAATTTTCGTTTCCTGAGAACAAGAAAACAATTTTGCTTTTTTAAATACATGGAAATTTTCTAAGAATTTAAAGCCAGTTTAAATGACTTTCTACTCGATAGTTTATAAATTCCTTTCAAGTTTTGCACACACACGAAGTAATTGATGTTTTGTCAATTAACATCGCTGACTTGTTTACGAAGAAATCTAAATGAATTATGATGGATTTAATCTCGTAACTTGATTACGAACCGGCTTGAAATAATAACATTATTTAGACAACGATTTTTTTATATGGGGAGAATGGGGGGGGGGGTGCTTTGTTAACTATTCTGTACTTTCACGTAACAATTTAATAAACAGAAGATATCGTAAAAATTGAATTTACCTTGAAAATTGTATGTAAAAATAACCCGGTCCAAACCTTTAACTTCGTAACGTAATTACGAACCGGATTGAAATAACATTATTTAGAAAGCCATTCTTAACATGGAGTGAGGGGGGCTTTGTTAACTATTCTGTACTTTCACCTAACAATTTAATAAACAAAAGATATCGTAAAAATTTAATTTAACTTGAAAATCTTATATAAAAAATAGCCCGGTTCGTAAACTGCACAAGTACCAAAAAAATAATATCAAAAATATTCTTCACTGAGGAGGGGGTAGCCCCGTATTTACAAGTATATCGCCTGTAAAAACGGTTCTAAAATCTATTTTCAATCGATATTTATTCGATAATTGCCGAATTTTCCTACTTAGCCAAAATTGGCGAGTTTTCCGTTGCCGAATTTTCCATTGACGAATTTTCCGTTGCCGAGTTTTCCTTTGACGAGTTTTCCTAAATTGTGTATTATACATACATACTTCTATCCAGTCAAGCAGACTATCTAGTCTAAGAGAAGAAACACAACATAACTTTCACTAATACACTTAGGAACGGTATGAATCCACACATATCCTCCCCAAAGTTATATGAATTAAATAGTAGGGTAGGCTGTACTCTGAAACCTTGATTGGACAACTTACCTCCCCTATCTAGAGTGCTAATTTTCGGAGTGTTTATTCAACAGAAAGATAGCAGTGTACTCTTTAAAAGGGCCTTAGTAATTATCTCAGGTCAGCTAGTAAACATTTTGAATTCTCTCTCTCGCCCCCCTCCCGACCTGCACTCAGATGGTGTCAAAATCGTTCGTACCCCTAACTCAAATGTATTTCAACTTTCTTTAATCTTTCCAAAGAAATAGAACGCTCAAGTCACTGACTGCAATAAAAACTTTAATGGCGCCTTTGGTCTGTCTCATCGCTTGATAGCAAGTCGACGGGGTTGGGGGAAGGTGGTGGTGGTAACGAATAAAACAATAAAAAAAGATTGTTACAAACATTACAATTAAATCATCTTCCGCCTGAGCCCCCTCCCTCTCTCTACCAGAGATATAATTTTTAAAAATAATTCAGAGTAAACTCTAAGACTTTCTTTACTTTTCCTTTATATTGCTGAATAAAAAACTAATGTTTTAAAAAAAAATCAAATAATTTTGGAGCGAGGAGCGCAGAGTGATAAAACCACCGCTCGTTAGTCCCAAATGGAGTTGCTCCCGCTCAACCCCCGCTGAATATTAAGTGAGCCCTCCTCTCCTTCGCTCCAGCAAAAAGGAGCGTGCCCCTGGAGCGCGCTCCTTTTTAGAGGGCTCCGTAAAGCCCTGTTCCAGACATAATACATTTTAATACATCCTTAAATTTTCCATTGTTGTCTAATTTGTGCATTTATTATTAATTAAATTGCTTTAATTTTGATTAATAGAACCAAAAAATTGTCTGTCTTACGTATTGTTTAATTATAGGAACCAATGTAGCCGCATTTCTTTACGGCACGGTTACCAAAAAAACAGATCGGGTGGCTTTCTCATAGCCACCAAATACCCACAACCGTCTCGTAACACGACCGGTTTGTCTTTTTCTTCGTGAAAATAAACTGTCGTCAATTTCAACGAATGCACAATTCCCGCATCTTCTTCCTCCATGTGACGAGTGTGTTGTCAGTCATAATTGTACACTCTGATTTTATATAATCAAAATCCGTTTTCCCACGCGCTCATAAATAAATAAACTTTAAAATTTCCCGAATAGGTAATTTTGAATCTTAGAATATACTATTTGTCTAATCGACCATCTCTTTGCACAATAGCCACATGTGCAACGCCAATTAAATCTATCAGTTTTGACTATTGATGGCACAAGTCGCATCCCATGGCCACAGTTGCATGTTTCTGCACTAGAAATTAGTCTGTGTGCTTGTAAAAAATCTATTTGTTTTGCACTGTCTGAGGTCAAATAAAGAATATCTTCGAACTTGAAAGAGTTAAGATCCATTTTCCTAATTTCAGAGAAAATCGTGTTTTAAAAGCGTGGTAAGAGTTACCTGCCCCTTAATTACCTCTCCTACACTAAAAGACATAAAAAAAAGAAGTTTTTTTCGGCTTTTTATTACAGAAGTACCGATAATACATTGGGTTGAGTGAATGAAGACACAATGAAATAATCTTTATCCTGGAGTTCGTCGATTCTCTGCTGGGCTGACAGCAGAGAAAGCACGATCACACCTTGTCCGATTGGGAAACACTCTCGGGAAACTTCAAATGTTCATGTCGATCACGTGATCTGGCCTTAGCGATCGCGCGTGAATCTCGTTACATGCCGACGCGCACCTGGTGAAGAAACAATGGTTACAATGATTCGCCAAGCCGAATTACAACTCCAGTAGATCGACATAAAATAGCGAATTCATGTAACTGCTACACAATAAAATTAATTTACACGCAAACAATGGGTAATCATTATTATTGGCGGCATACATTTTTTGAAAGGAAATACAGTTAGAAAAGTTATCTTCAAACAATTAATTTGGGTTTACTTACTCATTTGTGACCATAAATTTGCCTGAAATTAAAATTTTTTTTTTATAGAAGTTATAAGCCTTTAAAGTTACCGTACATATCGGTTCTGAGCAAAGTAGCCATCTTTGTTTACGTTATGGACCTGACTGCCGATGATTAAATAAAGATGGCTACTTTTCCCATAATCTATATTTATGGTAACTTAAAAAAGGTTTATAAACTTATATTAATTTTTTTGACGCAATGTCAAACGTTACCGTTAAATATTTTTTAACGCAAATAGGTCACAAATCAGTAGGCAAAGTAAAATAAATTGTTTTTTTTGGGAATAATTTTCCAACTTTATTTCCTTAAAAATATTTTTTTTTCATCCTCACTACGCACGCACACGCACATGCACACGCACACTCACACATGCTCCAACGTGTACACACACGCACACACTTTATAAGAAAAAACAGGTTCTCCAGAAAAACATTCGACTCTGAGTCAGCATGCCGCTATTCCAAATTCACAACGGAAAGCCGCAATCATAATTTTTAAAAAGTCAAAATATTTTTCATGTAAAACTTTATAATTAAAACTTTAAAAAAAATTAAAAATAAAATATAAAGTAAAAAAGAATTTTTTTCTAATACCTGCGATCCGACAGCATTTTGATTGGTAGAAAAAGTCATATTTCAATGTTTCGAAAAAAAAAAAAAAACAAAAAAAACACCGATTTTATTACTTATTTTTCTAAAAAAAATTATTTAAAATAAAAATAAATAACTTTTCAGTGCTTATGCTGATTAGCGTCCTATGAAAAAATTATTTTTATATAAAAACAATAATATATACTTATTAAGCATTATATTCTTACTCACTGTTCGAAAAAAGTAGAAAAAAAAATCCACTAGAACTTTAATTACAAGTATTTTTCCATTCCGTGTATCATAACAGCGACTCGTTCAGTAAGCCTCCATCTTGTTTTTTTAAGAAGATCTCAAGGGCAGATAACTGAAATCTTCTTAAAAAACAAGATGGACGCTTACTGAACGAGTCGCTGTTATGATACGCAGAATGGAAAAATACTTGTAATTAAAGTTCTAGTGGATATTTTTTTCTACTTTTTTGTACAGCGAGTAAGAATATAATGCTTAATAAGTATATATTATTGTTTTTATATAAAAATAAATCTTTCATATGGCCGCTAATCAGCATAAGCACCAACTTTTCCTTTCAGCAAGTTTTAATTATAAAGTTTTACATGAAAAAGATTTTGAGGTTTTAAAAATTATGACCGGAGAGAGAGTCTATCGATTGCGGCTTGCTGTTGTGAATTTGGAATAGCGGCACGCTGGCTACGGGTCGCTTCTTCTTATACGCCAACAAATTATTATATTGGGGGGGGGGGGGGGGGGGGGGCGGGGAGGGGGGGAACTTGTGCAGTTCAGTGAACAGCGGCAGATAATCCACAGGAAGTAACGCTTAAAACCTTTTAATACATTAATTTAACGTTTTTCTGGAGTGCCAATAATTAATTACACGAAATTTTAATATCTCGATAAAAATGAAATCACACACACACACAAAAAAAAGAATCTTAACAAGGTTCCGGCGAGTTTCGAACTCGCGGCCTTCTGCGTGTTAAGCAGACGTGATAACCACTACACCACGGAACCAAGCGGTGATTTATATTAATAAAACATTTATTGAATTTATTGTCGCATTGTAATCATATTGCATTATTCGCTATAATTATAACGAAAAAGTGCTCAATATCGATGATAGAGTGTATGTAGATCTACCAAAGTTTGAAGAGAGTACACACAAGCGCCACCGCGTATGATTCATTGTACGCTTTCCATACGTAGATCTGTGCTAACAACTCAGATGGATGTAGCCAACATAGCGATCATCGTTGATATCATAGTCCCAACGACAGTCCACACCTTTCCTCCAACATACGGATAAATAAATTCATTCGGTGCTTTTCCAGTTTAGCGGATATTTATGAAAAATAAAAAATAAAACAAACTGAGGAATACCTGTCACGGGCTGAATATATCCTATACCAAAAATCACGTAAATTACGGCTTATTCAAGTTGTATTGAAGGGAGATAATCGAAATTCATAATAAGCCGTAACGGAGGCCGTATTACAACGTTATTCGCTAATCGGTAAAATTTAATTTTCTTTTATAAAAAAAAAGTACTTGATTAATTTACGCGATTTTTGGTATAGGATTTATTCAGCCGGTGACAGGTACGTACATCAAACAGATATTTCTCAGTTTTTTATTCTTATTCTTTTCGAAAGTATCCGCTAAACTGGATAAGCACCATTCATTGTTATGCATATACATTGCTGTTTAAAACAGCGGTGAAAAGATTTTGGTAAAAAACGAAAAGTAACAACTGTTTTCTTCTTTTGGTTTCGTGGTGTAGTGGTTATCACGTCTGCTTCACACGCAGAAGGTCGCGAGTTCGAAACTCGCCGAATCCTATCAGAACTTTTAATTCTTTCGCGTCTTGTTAATACTGGGGATGCATCCACGTTTCTTTCCGTAGGGCTTTTAAATTTAAAAAAAACTATATACTTTAATAAACAAAATACATGCTAAAATGTGATTTTGTTCTGGGATTGGGTTATTGGTGAAAATTATATTTTAATTGTTAGCCGTAATTTATAATTAACTGCATTTCTCTCTCTAATCTAATCTAACCTGAATTGTTTTGTTTTTTGGGTTTTGTTTTGTTTTAATATGGAAATCGCTTCAGACAAGACATGGAGCCACTTGATGTAAGGAGCTAACAAAAACGAAATATGATTATCGCGAAGACAGGAGATGCCTATTGACCTTAGTCTTGAAAAAGTCCAAGATTATAGGTAGGAGGAAAACAGTGAGCAGGAAGAGAGTTCCACAAAGCATGCGGTTCTTAAAAAGAAACTACTGGAATAGAAAGTTGTCAATTGTTAATTTAACTTTTGTACCTGAAGCCGAAACTATCCTATTACTAGTATTAATTGTACTAGTAACCCTAAACCTAACCCCTAACCCTAACCCTACCCCCACCCTAAACACTAACCCTAACAATAAACCCTAACCCTTATCCAAACCTTAAATCCTAACCCTAACCCGAACCGCAACCACACCCTAACCCTAAACCCTAACTCTTACCCAAAACACTATTCCTAACCCTAAACCCTAACCCTAACCCTAAACCCTAACCATAACCCAAAACCCTAACCATAACCCTAACCACAACCTTAACCCTAACCCCTAACCTAACCCAACCCTAACCCCAACACTAAACCTAACCGTAACACTAAACTCTAACCGTAACCCTAACCCTTACCCTATTCCCTAACATTTACCCTAACCACAACCCTAACCCTAACTCCATACCTAACCCTTACCTTAACCCTTACCCTAACCCCAACCCTAAACCCTAACTCAAACCCTAAACCCTAACTCAAACCCTAAACCATAACCCAACCCTAATTCTAACACCTAACCCTTACCACTTACCCTGAACCTAACACTAACTTCTAACGTTAACCCTAACTCCAAACCTAACCCTAACGTTTACCGTAAACCTATCATTAACCTTAACCTAAACCATAATCCGATTCCCTAACATTTACCCTAACCCTCCCCTAATCCTAACCCCTAATCTTAACCCTTACCCTAACCCCTAACTTTAACCCTTACCCCAACCCTAAACCCTAACCCTAACTCCAACCCTAAACCCTAACCTAACCCTAAACCCTTACCCTATCTCTCCCCGTAAACCCTAACCATAACCCTAACTCTTACCCTAACCCTTACCCTAACCCCTAACCCTGAACCCTAAACCAAACTCTAACCCTAACATATTTAACCCTAACCATTGTACTATCTTTTAATGCTCAATTCAGTTTATTATAATATTTTGGTTATATACAAGTTGTATATCTTAGAGGGAAAGAAATATGGGGTCACGTTATGTGTATGGATGGCCGTAACTGCAAAAAATTTTTTTTTTTAAATAATAATACAAATTGTTCTTTTACATTGATGAAATGACATTATTAATTTTAACAATTATCAACCGAAATTACATTAAATTATCAACTGAAAGTTCTTTTTTTACATTTTTAAAATTAATTTTAACAAACACATTATACACTGAAAGTTCTTTATTTATATTTAAAAAAAAATAATTTTAACAAACAAATTATAAACCGCAAGTTCTTTATTTACATTTTTAAAATTAATTTAAAAAAACAAATAATCAACTGAAAGTTTTTTTTTACATTTAAAAACTTAATTTTAACAAACAAATAATCAACCGAAAGTTCTTTATTTGCATTTTTAAAATTAATTTTAACAAACAAATTATCAACCGAATATTCTTCTTATTTATATTTAAAAAAATTAAATTTAACAAACAAATTATCAACTGAAAGTTCTTTATTTATATTTTTAAAATTAATTTTAACAAACAAATTATCAATCGAAAGTTCTTTTTTTTTACATTTTTTAAATTAATTTTAACAAACAAATTATCAACCAAATGTTCTTCTTATTTACATTTTAAAAATCAATTTTAACAAACAAATTATCAATCAAAAGTTCTTTATTTACATTTTTAAAAGTAATTTATACAAACAAATTATCAACCGAAAGTTCTTTATATTTACATTTTTTAAATTAATTTTAACAAACAAATTATCAACCGAAAGTTCTTCTTATTTACATTTTTAAAATCAATTTTAACAAACAATTCATCAAATGAAAGTTCTTGATTTACATTTTTAAAATTAATTTTAACAAACAAATTATCAACCGAAAGTTCTTTTTACATTTTTAAAATTAATTTTAACAAACAAATTATCAACCGAAAGTTCTTCTTATTTATATTTTTTTAATCAAATTTAACAAACAAATTATCAATCGAAAGTTCTTTATTTATATTTTTAAAATTAATTTTAACAAACAAATTATCAACCGAAAGTTCTTTATTTACATTTTAAAAATTAATTTTAACAAACGAATTATCAACTGAAATTTCCTCATTTACATTTTTAAAATTAATTTTAACAAACAAATTATCAACCGAAATGTCCTTATTTACATTTTTAAAATTATATTTTAACTAAAAAATTATCAACCGAATGTTCGTTATTTATATTTTGTAAATTATATTTTAACAAACAAATTATCAACCGAAAGTTCTTTATTTACATTTTAAAAAATAATTTTAACAAACAAATTATCAGCCGAAAGTTCTTCATTTACATTTTTAAAATTAATTTTAACTAAAAAATTATCAACCGAAAGTTCTTCTTATTTATATTTTTTTAATCAAATTTAACAAACAAATTATCAACCGAATGTTCTTTATTTAAATTTTTAAATTAATTTATACAAACAAATTATCAACTGAAAGTTCTTTATTTATATTTTTAAAATTAATATTTACAAACAAATTATCAACCAAAAGTTATTTATTTAAATTTTTAAAATTAATTTATACAAACAAATTATCAACTGAAAGTTCTTTATGTACATTTTTAAAATTAATTTTAACAAACAAATTATCAACCGAAAGTTCTTCTTATTTACATTTTAAAAACTTATTTTAACAAACTAATTATCAGCCGAAAGTTCTTTATTTACATTTTTAAAATTAATGTTAACAAACAAATTATCAATGAAAAGTTCTTCTTATTTATATTTTTAAAATTAATTTTAAGAAACAAATTATCAACCGAATGTTCTTGATTTAAATTTTTAAATTAATATTAACAAAAAAATTATCAACCGAAAGTTCTTTATTTACATTTTTAAAATTAATTTTAACAAACAAATTATCAACGGAAAGTTCATTCTTATTTATATTTTTTAAAATAAATTTAACAAACAAATTATCAACCAAAAGTTATTTATTTAAATTTTTAAAATTAATTTATACAAACAAATTATCAACTGAAAGTTCTTTATGTACATTTTTAAAATTAATTTTAACAAACAAATTATCAACCGAAAGTTCTTCTTATTTACATTTTTAAAATCAATTTTAACAAACAAATTATCAATTAAAAGTTCTTTATTTACATTTTAAAAATATATTTATACGAACAAATTATCAACCGAAAGTTCTTTTTATTTACATTTTTTAAATTAATATTAATAAACAAATTATCAATCGAAAGTTCTTTATTTATATTTTTAAAATTAATTTTAACAAACAAATTATCAGCCGAAAGTTCTTTATTTACATTTTTAAAATCAATTTTAACAAACAAATTATCAATCAAAAGTTTTTTATTTACATTTTTAAAATTAATTTTAACAAACTAATTATCAACCGAAAGTTATTTATTTACATTTTAAAAATTAATTTTAACAATTAAATTATCAGCCGAAAGTTCTTTATTTACATTTTTCAAATTAATGTTAACAAACAAATTATCAACCGAAAGTTCTTCTTATTTTTATTTTTAAAATTAATTTTAACAAACAAATTATCAACCGAATGTTTTTTATTTGAATTTTTAAATTAATTTATACAAACAAATTATCATCTGAAAGTTCTTTATTTACATTTTTAAAATTAATTTTAACAAACAAATTATCAACCGAAAGTTCTTTATTTACATTTTTAAAATTAATTTTAACAAACAAATTATCAACCGAAAGTTCTTCTTATTTAATTTTTTTAAAAATTAAATTTAACTAACAAATTATCAACCGAAAGTTCTTTATTTACATTTTTAAAATTAATTTATACAAACAAATTATCAACTGAAAGTTCTTTATTTACATTTTTTAAATCAATTTTAACAAACAAATTATCAACCGAAAGTACTTCTTATTTACATTTGTAAAATCAATTTTAACAAACAAATTATCAATCAAAAGTTCTTAATTTACATTTTTAAAATTAATTTATACAAACAAATTATCAACCGAAAGTTCTTTATTTACATTTTTAAAATTAATTTTAAGAAACAAATTATCAACCGAAAGTTCTTCTTATTTAATTTTTTTAAAAATTAAATTTAACTAACAAATTATCAACCGAAAGTTCTTTATTTACATTTTTAAAATTAATTTATACAAACAAATTATCAACTGAAAGTTCTTTATTTACATTTTTTAAATCAATTTTAACAAACAAATTATCAACCGAAAGTACTTCTTATTTACATTTGTAAAATCAATTTTAACAAACAAATTATCAATCAAAAGTTCTTAATTTACATTTTTAAAATTAATTTATACAAACAAATTATCAACCGAAAGTTCTTTATTTACATTTTTAAAATTAATTTTAAGAAACAAATTATCAACCGAAAGTTCTTCTTATTTAATTTTTTTAAAAATTAAATTTAACTAACAAATTATCAACCGAAAGTTCTTTATTTACATTTTTAAAATTAATTTATACAAACAAATTATCAACTGAAAGTTCTTTATTTACATTTTTTAAATCAATTTTAACAAACAAATTATCAACCGAAAGTACTTCTTATTTACATTTGTAAAATCAATTTTAACAAACAAATTATCAATCAAAAGTTCTTAATTTACATTTTTAAAATTAATTTATACAAACAAATTATCAACCGAAAGTTCTTCTTATTTACATTTTTGAAATTAATATTAACAAACAAATTATCAATCGAAAGTTCTTTATTTATATTTTAAAAATTAATTTTAACAAACAAATTATCAACTGAAATTTTATTTACATTTTTTAAATTAATTTTAACAAACAAATTATCAACCGAAAGTTCTTCTTATTTACATTTTTAAAATCAATTTTAACAAACAAATTATCAACCGAAAGTTCTTATTTACATTTTTAAAATCAATTTAAACAAACAAATTATCAATCGAAAGTTCTTTATTTATATTTTTAAAATTAATTTATACAAACAAATTATCAATCGAAAGTTCTTTTTATTTACATTTTTTTGCAGATTCACATAACAAGGAGGAACGTTGGCTTCCGGTGGAAAAAGTTTGAAGAAAGTGTCTACGGATGCCTGAAAGTGATACACCATTTTTTTTTTCATATTAATTTCAGACTTTTCTTTTTTTCATATTAATTTCAGACTTTTCTTTCATCATAATCTAATAATTAACATAATACAGAATAATAAAATAATTTATTTGTTTTTATTTGATTGTTTTCAAAACATTTTTTTTAATAACAGTGAAAATCTTTTTTCTTGGAAATGGCGTAACTTCCGGAATCAAACTTTTTTCTTAGAAATGGAAATGCCCTAACCCTAACCCTAAACCCTAACCGTAAACCCTAACCCTAACTTAAACCCTAACCCTAACCTTAACCCTAAACCCTAACCCTAACCCTAAACCCTAATCTAACCTAACCTAACCCTAACCCTAACCCTAACCCTAACCGTAAACCCTAACCCTAACCCTCACAAAAAACATTATTTTCACTATTAAAAAAAAAAACATAAAAAAAAAAAACACATTCCGGTGCTCAGAAACATTATTTTACTTGAAAAAAAAAGATTATTCAATTTTGTTTATTTTCTTCAATGAAAATGTTAAAAAAGTTTTGAAAACAATTAAATAACTTATGCCTGCTACGGATGGCTGAAAGTGATACAATAAATTTTTTTCTTTCATATTAATTTCAGACTTTTCTTTTTTTCATATTAATTTCAGACTTTTCTTTCATCGTATTATAATAATTAACATAATACAGACTATTTGAAAAATAATTTATTCAAATATTTGAAAATAATAAATAAAATAGAATAATCTTTTTTTTTCAAGAAATAATGTTTTTGAGCAACGGAATGTGATTTTTTTTTCAATGTTGTTTTGGAAATATTTAGTGAATAATATCGTATCCAATACAGTATATTGCCGAAGAAATTTGTTTTCATTCGGCGGCGCCACAGAAATTCCTGTAGGTGACCATTGAAGTTTTCCGGGCTAGTCCCGCTCGTCACTTTGAATTTTAATTTGCAATGAGCCCAGCTTCCTTCCACACGGTTTGTGTGGATTGTAGGGTCGTCCGGATCCACAAAGTTGTATGTGTGGTTGACCACAAAATGATTAGGTAGGGCATTATAGGCTCGCCAGCCATCCGTTATGATGCGGGTATCTGGGCGAACATATTATGGGTAAAAGAGTTTCTGCATCTCTCTTGTCGACTGGTACCATCATCGTCGCATTCGTTTCTCGCTCGACCATGCCGAAAAGCCATTGACCTTCTCGAAATCTACCGCGGTTATATTTGCGGTTCATGAATTTACTCTCGTCAATTTCAACTGTTCTCCCAGGTCCACCCATCTCAACGGGATTGTCGACCAAACACATGGTGCAAATTTCGCGCATGAAGCTGTACCAGTCCAGCAAACTCCACCTGCATACGCCAGTCTCTTTCGTAACATGTACTTGCGGCTCTTGCAAGCACCACCAATACATTACTTTCAAAATTTTGTTTGACGCTAAATGGGCACCATCAAAAAAAGAGCCCACCCGTGCACATTTTTTTACATTTAGGGCAACCCCATATGTAGCTGTCAATTTTATCTTTTCTTTTTTGTAGATTCCTACGTCATGGACGAGGACATTTCTGGCACATTAAACTGTTGCTGATCAGTCCGTGGCGTGCCAACCACTTTATTGTGTTCAAATTATTAGTCGTGTTTACTGTTAATTCTTCCAAGTTTATGTTCATAACACATAATTCAGCGGCTGGCATAACGTCATCCACGATTTTTTCCATAGCTGTTGATAAGATAGCAGAATGAATTTCCAGAAGTTAATTCCATTTCCAAGAAAAAGGGTCCGGAAGTTAATTCCATTTCCAAGAAAAAAAGGTCCGGAAGTTAATTCCATTTCCAAGAAAAAAAGGTCCGGAAGTTAATTCCATTTCCAAGAAAAAAGGTCCAGAAGTTAATTCCATTTCCTAGAAAAAAGGTCCGGAAATTAATTCCATTTCCAAGAAAAAAGGTTTTCACTATTATTAAAAAAATGCTTTGAAAACAATCGAATAAAAACAAAGAAATTATTAGTCTGTAAAGGTCCGGAAATTAATTCCATTTCCAAGAAAAAAGGTTTTCACTATTATTAAAAAAATGCTTTGAAAACAATCGAATAAAAACAAAGAAATTATTAGTCTGTAAAGGTCCGGAAATTAATTCCATTTCCAAGAAAAAAGGTTTTCACTATTATTAAAAAAATGCTTTGAAAACAATCGAATAAAAACAAAGAAATTATTAGTCTGTAAAGGTCCGGAAATTAATTCCATTTCCAAGAAAAAAGGTTTTCACTATCATTAAAAAAAATGTTTTGAAAACAATCGAATAAAAACAAAGAAATTATTAGTCTGTAAAGGTCCGGAAATTAATTCCATTTCCAAGAAAAAAGGTTTTCACTATCATTAAAAAAAATGTTTTGAAAACAATCGAATAAAAACAAAGAAATTATTAGTCTGTAAAGGTCCGGAAATTAATTCCATTTCCAAGAAAAAAGGTTTTCACTATCATTAAAAAAAATGTTTTGAAAACAATCGAATAAAAACAAAGAAATTATTAGTCTGTAAAGGTCCGGAAATTAATTCCATTTCCAAGAAAAAAGGTTTTCACTATCATTAAAAAAAATGTTTTGAAAACAATCGAATAAAAACAAATAAATTATTAGTCTGTAAAGGTCCGGAAATTAATTCCATTTCCAAGAAAAAAGGTTTTCACTATCATTAAAAAAAATGTTTTGAAAACAATCGAATAAAAACAAATAAATTATTAGTCTGTATTATGTGAATTATTAGAAAAGTCTGAAATTAATCTGAAAAAAAAAAATTGTTGTATCACTTTCAGGCATCCGTAGACACTGTCTTCAACCCTTTTCCACTGGAAGCCAGCTTATACCCCTGTATATGCCCGTTCGCCTTAAGTTGATATGCATGTGTTTAACCGCCCCCCCCCACTTTTATAACTGTCCCGCCGGCCCTGTATACAACTTGTATATAACCAATATTCCGGACTCATATATCATTTTTCAATACTCAACTCGGATGTGTAGTGTAGTATATGTTCTGTTTCATGATAATATCCTCCCAGACATTACCTCCTCCTTTTGTGTGTGTGAGTGCGCGTGTGTGTGTAAGCATGTGTTCTGTGGTCGTGATACCATCCTTCCAGGCATTACCCCCTCCTTTGGATGGGGTCAGTGTAGTTCATCGTGATACGATCATCCCAGGCACTACCTTCTATTTTTATTTTTTGTGTGCGGCAGGTGTGAGTGGTGTGGGTAGGTGTGTGTTGTCCTTCCAGGCACAGGCATTATTACCTCAGTATCTCGGCGACATATATACGGTATTTTTAAAATCTTATGTTGTATCACAGAATTAAATAGGCATAACCTGTTTTCATGTTAATATAGTCAGGATAGGTAGAAATAAAAATTTTCCCGTTTTGAAGACACAGAAAAATAAAAAATAAAAAATTGAAAAGTTAATGCGAAAGGTTTCGGCGAGTTTCGAACTCGCGACCTTCTGCGTGTGAAGCAGACGTGATAACCACTACACCACGAAACCTGACGAGTAAAACTGATCAGTTTTTTTATATTAACCTAATTCGTTGACTGGCGATTTTGCGTAAAAGCGAGCGTGTGTGTTCGTTCGCTTATGTGTCTGTGTGTTCGCAAAATAATTGCGACGTTTGGCGGGAGCAACGAATATTACAACATTGGCCGGGACTACGATATCGGATCTTTTTTTTTTTTTTTAGATTAGTGTCTCCTCTGAGAAATGTTTGTCACCTTTGGTTTAAAAGCACGGTGCTTATCCAGATTAAGGGAGACATTTGAAAAACATTTATTTGTTGCCTATTTGTTTTTTTTTCTCTTTTTTTGTTGTTTTTTTTTTTTTACCTTTTTTTGTTCTGTTGGATATAGTAATTTTCAGTACAACTTAAATGTTTATAGGCCAAAGTCGAGTCATACGGTTCATTTGTGCTTTTCGTGCAGTTTTTGGCCTTTTGGCTAAGATCAAAGTGTAGTATCTGTTCCGATGGATACTGCACCCTATAGACTGGTATTGTCTTGGCCTTCGGGGCTTGATTTACGCCGGTCTATGGGTCTGTCCTGTGCAGTTCTAGGAGGTCCACCCTCCCAGGCTTCGCCTCCCCTCTTTGGGGAGGAGTAAGTTTATTGCTTACTGCCTGAGGCACCCCTACCGGGGAATGCCGACGGGGCTGCCCAGGCAATTTTTGATGGTCAGAGTGCTCACCTCTCGGGCGCTGGCTTTTCAACCCCCACTTTCCGACCCAACTTTGGGTCACATCCTACTTGTGGGAGTAGGATAAAACTGGCCTTGTGCCTAACTCCTGGAGAGGAGTAAATAATACTTTCGAAAAAAACAAAAAAGAAAAAAAAAACAAAAAAAAAACTGAGGAATATCTGTTTGATGTCCGTACCTGTCACGGGCTGAATATATCCTATACCAAAAATCACGTAAATTAATCAATTAGTTTTTATTTTATAAAAGAAAATTAGGTGCTTCTTGCTTAAAAGTCCGAAAAAAAGATTTCTTTGTCTTTTAATGTTTAAGAGGTAAATAAGGGGCAGTAACTCTTAATTGTAATTTTGAGCCAGATTTTATCGTTAATTTCTATCAAGCCTGATATTCTCTTCAACTGGAATCATGGATTTGAAATTGTTCCAGTTTGAAGACGTACTATATTTTACTTCAGAAAAAGCAAAACAGATAGATTTTTTGCAAGCGCATGGACTTATTTCTGGAGAAGAGACCTGTAATTGTGGGCATAACATGCGACTTGTGCCATCACGAGTAAAAAACCCAAGTATAAACAAAATAAATGCGTAAATTTTCAATAAAATCTTAAATTTTCCATTTATGTATACTTTGTTGTTCATTTATTACTAATTAATTTTCAAAATCTTAAATTTTCCATTTACGTATACTTTGTTGTTCATTTATTACTAATTAATTGAATGTGGCAGTAAATTACGTTACATGTAATAACAACAGGTGATAAGAGTTATTGCCCCTTATTTACCTCTTAAACATTAAAAGACAAAGAAATATTTTTTTCGGACTTTTAAGCAAGAAGCACCGAAAATTAAATTTTAACGATTAACGAATGACGTGGAAATACGGCCACCATTACGACTTATTGTGAATATCGGTTATCTCCCTTGAATAAGCCGTAATGGAGACCGTATTTCCACGTTATTCGTTAATGTGTAATATTTTCTTTTTTTTATAAAATAAAAACTACTTGATTAATTTACGTGATTTTTTGGTATAGGATATATTCAGCCCGTCATGGATACGTACATCAAACAGTTTTTTCTTTTTCGAAAGTATGATTTACTCCTCTCCAGGAGTTAGGCACAAGGCCAGTTTTATCCTACTCCCACAAGTAAGATGTGACCCAAGGTCGGGTCGGAAAGTGGGGGTTGAAAAGCCAGCGCCCGAGAGGTGAGCACTCTGACCATCAAAAATTGCCTGGGCAGCCCCGTCGGATTTCCCCGGTAGGGGCGCCTCAGGCAGTAAGCAATAAACTTACTCCTCCCCAAAGAGGGAGGACGAAGCCTGGGAGGGTGGACCTCCTAGAACTGCACAGGACAGACCCATAGACCGGCGTAAATCAAGCCCCGAAGGCCAAGACAATACCAGTCTATGGGGTGCAGTATCCATCGGAACAGATACTACACTTTGGTCTTTTTCGAAAGTATCCGCTAAACTGGATAAACACCAAAAGCACAAATGAACCGTATGACTCGACTTTGGCCTATAAACATTAAAGTTATACTGAAAATTACTATATGCAACAGAACAAAAAAAAAAAAAGGTAAAAAACAAACAAACAAAAAACAAATGTGCAACAAATAAATGTTACCAAAGGCAAGATAAGTTACTCTTCTACCTACATTGATAAGTTTTTTGTGTGTTTTAACTTATTTTAAAACGTTTTTTATTTTTTTATTTTTTATTTTTTTTACTTCAAAACAAAAGTAGTGTCAAGTCTGTCAAGTTAGAACGAAAAAAAAAATGGTGGTCTCATCACAGCCGTGTGGAGCATCGATAATCGCTCAAAAATCGAAAATTAAACAGAAATACAGCTAATAACTGTCACGAATCGTGCGAAAAGTTAATTTTGAACCGAACTGTATATTTTCTATTAACAGTATTTTTGTTTAATTTTCGATTTTTAAGCGATTATCGAGGCTGTAATGAGACCGCCATTTTTAAAATTTATTTTCTACCTTAAAAGACTCGACACTACTTTTGTTTTAAAGTAAAACACGCTTCAAAATAAGTTAAAACACCAGGCAGTAAGCGATACAGTAAGCGATAAACTTACTCGACTCCAAAGAGGAGAGGCAAAGCCTGGGAGGGTGGACCTCCTAGAACTGCACAGGACAAACCCACAGACCGGCAGAATCAAGACCCGAAGGCCAAGACGGTACCGGTCTATAGGGTGTAGTATCCATCGGAACAGATACTACACTGTGATCTTAGCCAAAAGGCCAATTTATTTAGGCCGGTGAGTTCCTTTGGACAACCTTCATCTTTATCTACAGATGAAGATTTTACAAACCTTGGGAACTCACCAGACCTTAGGCATAGCGACCGTTATGTAGGGGGAGGGGGGGGGGAGGGGATAAGTGAGACAAGCTGTTCAATGTTTTTTATTTCACAAAATTTTACAAACAACAGAAAAAGAACATTTGCTGACTCTAAACTAGATTCTTGCACCAAAATACCGCATTCACTCTGTGGGTGGATCCCTACTTAAAATATCCAAAAAAAACATCGATGTAAAAAAGGAATTATCGTGGGAGTGGGAAAAAGTATTAAAAACACCCAAAAAGAAAGAAAAATAAAGAATAAAATAAAATGGTAAAAAAATTAGTATGGCCCGGCTTTCCCTCATGGCTAAGTGTTAGACCGCCCACTGTTTTCCGGCACGAGACCGAAAACAAGCGGGTCGGTCACTAAGTGGGAGTGGGAACTTAAGAGAGGAGTGTTCAAAAAATAAATTCATCGGGAATGGGATCATGGGGTGGATGGCGTCTTCCAAGATAGTAATGCCAAGGGTTTCAAAAGACAGGGGACAAAATAAAACAGTGGAAGTGGGAATCTTTGGAAGCTCTCTAGTGCCGGCAAAAATAAAATAGGGACAGGATAACTTTCATTCCTACTAGTTTAAGAGGTTACAAGTTTTTTAGAAATAAATAAAAAAACTCTACAGGGGTGGGTTCCGTAGAACCCAGTACCACGTGTGCCATAACTATGGAGGGAACACAAACTCAAACTTGGCGCCTCGTCGGATGCACAAACTAGTGTCATGCACCCATCTCCTATTGAAATCCATGCGATGTAATCGTTTCCAATCACATCTGATCTTCACTTTAAGTTGGTGTTTAAAGTAAACTACCAGATCCCGATCCGAAACAGATCCAACCCCATGAACCTCATCAAGACGTGTAACCCACGTCACTAGTCTTGCTACGGCTAGGATGGCTAGAAACACCATTCGTTTCTCCCCAGACCACGGCGGTGCTGCGTTGTTGATGACAGATGCTACATCCAGGACCATTGGCTGCTCGGCGTCGATGCGGGCCGTCACCTCCCTGACGTATCCCCAGAGATGTCGAAGTTTGCTGCAGGTGAAGAAGGCGTGCTCGGCCGTTTCTTCTTCGTCGTCTTCACAGCGCGGGCATAAGGGGACGTTCCTTAAACCATCTCTGCATAATCTGCCATAGAGGGGCAGTGCGTTCCGAACCAGTTGCCAGGTCAGAGAATACTCAGAATTGTTGAGATAACTCTGGCCCGGCGCCCAATTCCACAGGGAGCGGGCCTCCTCCCTCGACAATCCAAGCCGCTCTTCAAGTGGGTCCGAAGCGGTACCCTCCACTAGATCCCGATATAGTCTCTTCCTAGACCGGGCAAGGTTACTGGACCTCGGCAACGCTCTAAGCGCGGCCCGGCATTCGGCGAAGAACAAGGGCTCCCCTCTCGGCCTATGTCGACCTTCGACCGAGAGGTCGGGTATGAGGTTGGGAAAGGCGCTCCCGACCGCAGGGACCCACGGAGTGTCTTCCATCAAAGTCCGACTCAGGAAAGCCAGTCTCTCGGCATGTCGATGACTTGCCAAGTCAGGCATCCCCAAGCCTCCCACACTCGGAACTTGAGTACAGACCTGTCTGCGGACGTACGCTTTCCGGCCCTTCCAAAGAAGCGAGAAGAGTAAGCGCGTGAAAGCGATAAGGCGGGCCGCAGGCAGTGGTAGTACAGACAGCCGGTAAAGGATGAGAGGAAAGACGTAAGTGGCGCACGCCTCCGCTCTGCCCTTTAAGGAAAGCTTCCTTCGAATCCAAGCCCGGACCGACGATTCGACCTTTGTCTGTACTTCCGACCAGTTCTTTTCCAGCTGGAAAGTACAAAAAAGACTTATCCAGGAAGGTAGATGAGCATCTTGCCTTTGGTAACATTTATTTGTTTCCTATTTTTTTTTGTTTTTTTTTTCACATCTTTATTTTTGTTCTGTTTGGATATAGTAATAAATTGCCAAACTACGAACCTATCGATGGCGGCTGAATGTGACGTTAATGTGACGTCAGCGCCTTGAGGCCGGTGTTAATCTGAAAAAAAGGTACCCGAGCTTACTAAGGCCAGCGAATAGTAATTTGTTTTCTGTTTTCTTAATGAAATAAACAGAATGAATGCGTATTAAAAATAGAAATTGATTAAAGGTCAAGAGAATAGAAAGGTCACCAAGTGCTAACTGAATACATCAACAACGTTTTGTAAATAAAAAAAATATAGAGAAAAACATAATTAAATGATGAAACATTCATAAAACTTTAATTTTACAAGAATATCAAAGTTACTTTCAGTCAAGAAGTGTTTATTTAGAAAAATGTTAGTATTAGGGTTAGAGTTAGGGTTAGTGTTGGGGTTGGGGTTAAGGTTAGGGTTAGATTGAGGGTTAGGGTTAGGGTAAGAGATTAAGTTTTATGGTTAATGTTTAGGGTTAGGGTTTAGGGTTTGGGTTAGGGTTTAGGGTTTAGGATTAGGTTAGGGTTTAGGGTTTAGGTTAGGGGTTAGGGGTTAGGCGTAGAGTTTAGGATTAGAGGTTAGGGTTAGGATTTAGGGCTGAAGTTTAGGGTTTAGGATTATGATTTAGGGTTTAGGGTTTAGGTTTAGGGTTTATTATTAGGGTTTAGGGTTTAGGGTTAGGGTTTAGGGTTAGGGTTAGAGTTTAGGATTAGAGGTTAGGGTTTAGGGTTTAGGGTTTAGGTTTAGGGGTTAGGGGTTAGGGTTAGGATTTAGGGCTTAAGTTTAGGGTTTAAGATTAGGGTTTAGGGTTAGGGTTTAGGGTATAGGCTTTAGGGTCAGGGGTATGGGTTTAGGGTTTAGGGTTTAGGGTTAGGGTTAGGGTTTAGGGTTAAGGATTATGGGTTAGGATTTAGGGTTTAGGGTTTAGGGTTTAAGGTTAGGGTTAGGGTTTAGGGTTAAGGATTATGGGTTAGAGTTTAGGGTTTAGGGTTAAGTTTGGGGTTAGGGTTAGTGGAAGGGTTTTAGCTAAGTGCATGCCACTTATTTTTTTAACACTTATTCACCCCAAACAAGGTGCGTAACCTCTTGGACGTAAGGGGCTACTGTGAATTAGGGACCATGCCTACAAGGACACTCTAAGTAGGGATTAAAATTTTTTTTTTTTTTTTTTAAAACATAGTTCACCCCAAAGAAGACAGGCCGCCACTGTAGACGCAATGGGCTACTGAGAAATAGGGATTAGGTTTTGGGGGTCATCGTAAATTGGGAGCTGTGCAGCGAGATATCTGTTCACATTAGTTTTAAATTTCTGCATGTCGGTACAGTCGGGGAAACAGGGAGCAGGGAGGGAGTTCCAGAGGCCGGCAGCACGAGGACAGAAGCTGCTGGAGTAGAAGGCTCTCCGGCATCTAGGGACCTCCACAGTGAATGGATGTGATTTAGCTGATTATCGGGTTGTTCTAGTGTATTTACGTCGAGGGGGCACCAGAGCAGCTAGTTCATCGGAGCACAATCCATTGAAGAACTTGTAAAACAAGCACAAGGATGCAACATTGAGACGGCGATGGGACAGCTAGGTTGATAGTGAGGGACCTATCAGATTAGAGACTCTTTTTGAGACCTTGTCTAAGAGGGAGAGACTAGAGGATGATGCACCAGCCCAGTTGAGCAGCGAGATGTCTGTCCGCATTATATTTAAATTTCTGCATGTAAGGGAAACCGGGAACAAGGAAGGAATTCCATTGCCTAGCAGTCCGAAGGAAGAAACTATTAGAGTAAAAAGCTTTCCGGCATCTGGGGACCTCTACAGTGAAGGGGTGGGATTTAGCTGATTAGTCAGGGGTATTTATGTCGAGGGGCACAAGTGCGAGTACAAATAATAATAATATCAGAAATAATAACAATAATAATAATAACAATAATAATAATAATAATAATAATAATAATAATAATAAGAAACGAAGACCATGTTGACACAAGAAAAGGAGAGTAGAAAGTGACTAACTTGCGTTTACTTTCGGCAGTCTCGTAACTCTAGCTTCCCTTATTTCGTCCTTTAGTCCTCACATTCCATGAGCGATGTTTCTGACAAAGGGGGAAGAATTGCTGTTCCCTGGGTCGTAATCTATCCATCTAAACCTTATCGTCGGCTATTTTTTTTTTAACCTTTGAAGTAGTATTTTTTGTTACCTCCTTACATCAAGTGGCTTCATGCATTGTCTGGAGCGATTTTCATTAAGAAAAGAAAAAATTCCATCGGAAAGGTTTCGGCGAGTTTCGAACTCGCGACCTTCTGCGTGTGAAGCAGACGTGATAACCACTACACCACGAAACCGATCACTGACTTTGATTTTCATACTGATAATGTTATTTTTAGGTTTCTTTGAAAACTGATATTGACATACAGCGCGTGAATGTTGTAGCCCCCTCTTTCTCTCTCTCTCTGTCACACACACACACACACACACACACACACACACACACACACACACACACACACACACACACACACACACACACACACACACACACCCACCCCCCCACATACAAACACACACACACACACTCACACACACAAACACACACAAACACACACACACGCGCGCAAACACACACACAAACTCACACACACAAACATACAAACACACACACACACACACGCGCGCAAAGACACACACACGCACATACAAACACACACACACATACAAACACACACACACACACAACCCCCCCCCCCCCCCCCACACACATACACACACATACAAACACACACACACACTCACACACACAAACACACACACAAACACACACACAAACACACACACACGCGCGCAAACACACACACACCTACATACAAACACACACACACAAACTCACACACACAAACATACAAACACACACACACAAACTCACACACACAAACATACAAACACACTCACACACACGCGCGCAAACACACACACACGCACATACAAACACACACACACACACACAAACTCACACACACAAACATACAAACACACACAAACACACACATCGTTTTCGTTCACAGAAGAAAGAACATAATCGAGGGAGGCGTAAGAGCGCTCTATCCCTTAATAGACGCAAGAATGGCCTATACTGGAAATCTCATTTCTTTGATCAGTCATAACTCAAAAACCAATAAACCAAATTAGTTAAAACTTTGCACTAAATTTTTATTTGATAGGTTCTATAAGTGTGTAGAATTTCAGCATCATTAGTCAAGGCAACCCAGAGATCCAGAAAGTTCAATCATGAAATCATGTTATCTGTGTGTACGTACGTATGTGCCACCCTGTATCTCATCAACTATTTGATGGATTCAGCTGATTTTTGACAGAGATAGAGGTTCTAGTGTCTAGTTGATGGCATTTTACTTTTAGTTTACCATATACGTTAGTTTTCCAGAAAATTCCAAAAAACCTGATGAGAAGGCATTGTATTGAGGCATAGCCTTTACAAAAGTAGTGACATTCCATAAAAAATGCCAGTATACTGAAATCATATGCCCTTAATAGGGTTAAGATGAAAATTCATATACACTAAATGTACAAAAGCAAGGAGATTCCCAAATTTTTACACTTTTATTGTCATTAAGGGTATGACTACATATCAACCAAACCATTTCATTGTCACATCACTACAGTATAAATCTCTATGCATGAGTGGATGAAGTGTGTGAGGTGAGCTGAAGAAAAATTCCTACCAGTAATAAAATACATAGCCCTGTTGTGCTCGCATACCCTTAATGACAATAAAAGTGTAAAAATTTGGGAATTTCCTTGCTTTTGTACGTTTAGTGTATATGAATTTTCATCTTAACCCTATTAAGGGCATATGATTTCGGTATACTGGCATTTTTCATGGAATATATATGCATTCAACATCTCCTTGGCCTTTTGGCCAAGATCAAAGTGTAATATCTGTTCTGATACTACATTTTATTTTTTTTCCTCGGTCAGTGAAGGAGAAATTCTTCTAGACTGAGGATATTTTCTTTTTGTTCCAATCCAGAGTGCTCCTTTTAGGGGAGCTAGATTTCCCCCACATTAATAACCGACCTTGCGTCTAACTCTACCCTCGTGGGGAGACAAGTAAATAGGAACATCATTTTTTTTTTATCTCTCTCTATATATAAAAGTCAATATGTGTTTGTTTGTGTGTCGCAGAAATCGATAGGTTAACAAAGCATTCAAATAAGTTTCAATAAAGGTGATTTTTTTTTTCACAGAATCTAAAGACACCATTAAAATTTTCCTCCGATTCCATCTGGGGTCACTATTGGCAATTATCGGTTAGGTCCATCAAATATCTAAAATATATTAGAACGTAAAGACACGAAATTCATTAAAAAAAAAAAGGATTTTCTTCGTTTCATAAAAGGAGAGTAGAAAGTGACTAATTTGGGTTTACTTTCGGCAGTCACCTCGTAACTCTCGCTTCCCTTATTTTGTCCCTTTATCCTCACATTCAATGAGCGAAGTTTCTGGCAAAAGGGGAAGACTTGCTGTTTTCTGGGTCCGAATCTGGCAAGACAAGATGGCTGCTGACATTTTTTTCCTCTCAACCTAGTACTTTTAATTCAGTCATTGAAACTAAAATATATGGGAATCTTTTACTACAATCAACAGAACGAAAAAAGGGTGAAAAAACAAATGTGCAACAAATAAATGTTACCAAAGGCAAGTTAAGTTACTTATCTACCTACCTAGATAAGTTTATTTAAAGGGTGGTTTTTCTTGTTCAAAACAGTCAGTGTTGACTGCTCGAAAAGAAATTCAAAATGGAGGCTCGCCCATGGCCAGGACTTAAAAATCGATAAAAAATCGAAAACTAAACAATACACTGATAGAAACGCACACAAATGCCAACAATCATGCGAAAATGTAATGTTTTATCAGTTTCTATCAGTGTATTGTTTAGTTTTCGATTTTTCGTCGAATCATCCTCAGGTGTCAAAAGCAAATGCACAAAAAAGCTGGAGAAAGAAGAGAATTTTAAAAAGACGGCGGAGAAACGCGCAGAGAACGTTTTTTCGGATTGTTCCAGGAAGTCGTTGGCGATTTTAAATTAAGCAACGCTGGATGGCATCACAGAACGAAATCGCATTACGTTAAGCATTACGTTGGCTACATTAGGTTTACAAGCACTACCTTGTAAACACGAGACTAAAACTTTCGCATTTATTCATATAAATAGATAAACATTAACATTTTTTTCTTTCATTATTTTGTTTCATTTCTTCTTTCCTTCTTTCTTTCTTTTTCCTTTTTTTTGTATTTCGATACTTCTTTCCTTCTTTCCTTTCTTCTTCCTTCTTCTTTTATTTCTTTCCTTCTTTCTTTCGTTACTTTTTTCTTTAGTTACTTTTTTTCTTATTTCCTTTCTGCCTTCTTTCTTTCTTTCTTTCTTGTTTTTCTTTCTTCGATTATCAAAATAATCACAGTCGCATTCCAAACGCGCCTCTCTCTTCCACCTCCGACCCGCATCTCGTTACCATCTAGGTTGTGAATCTTTTTCGATCTAGTCCCGGGGTGATATTGTTACAACCCCACCCAGGGTTAATACCGCACCAGGACAGGAAATGGTAGACCACCCCGCCCCTCACCCTGGTAGCCGCCCCTTGTATGTCGGATTATTGAGTGCCGAGGCTAACCTCTGCTGGTATCACAGTCGGGGGTAGCCATATAGAATGAAATAAAGTATACACGCACAGATGTATATAACAAACGCACTCAGAACGAGACACCCCCTCTCTCCCCCTCTCTCCCCCTCTCTCATCCCCTAACCATCTCCCTCAACCAGCTTTGTTTACATGGTCAAATATGCAAATCGTACGTTTCGTATCATAGATCTGTTTTTTTTTTTTTGCGAATGGTCACAGCTTGGAAACGAGCACTGCCGAGACGGGGTGGGGGGCTATGGAAGAGAGGAAAATGGAGGGAAAGAATTGGGGTAGACGTACCCCCTACCCCGTCGAGTGCTCCCCCCACCTGGCTGGGGGAGGTGGAGATGATTACTTTCAATAAATCTGATTTTTTATTTTTTAATTTTTAAAATATTTTTTAAATTTTTTTATCTCCCTCCCACGGCGGTAAGATGTGACACAAGGTCGGAAAAGTGAGATTTGAAAAGCCAGCGCCTTACAGGAAGAAGAGCACTCTAGCCTACAAAAAAAGAAAAATGCTGTGGCAGCCCCGTCGGCATTCCCCGGTAGGAGCGCCTCAGGCGATTAGCAATAAACTAACCTTTTTCTCAAAGGGTGAGAAGGCAAAGCCTGGGAGGGTGGACGTCTTAGAACTGCACAGGACAATACCTCAGACCGGTGGAATCAAGACCAGAAGGCCAAGACGATACCCAGTCTAAAGAGTGTAACATCATTTTGCACAGATACTACACTTTGATCTCAGGAAAGCGTTTTGATGGATCACGGATTTATTTATTAAAGAACACCCTTCCCGCCTTTTTTCTTTTTCCGTTTTTTTTCTTTCCTTCATTATCTTTTTTCTTCTTTCTTTGTGCGTTATGCCTCTTGCTCTTTGTGCGTTATGCCTCTTGCTCTTTACTGGTCCCCAGCAACGTGTTTCAAAATTGATAATGATCTGTTCATTTGTTCAGGGGTTTATCCTGTACAACCAAATATATACATAAGCATGTACATATGCATAACTTTATGTACATTCCTGATCAAGAATTTAAGACCACTTGAAAATCTTTAAAAAAAAAAAAACTTTATTTTTAAGGATAGATTTTAAACTCTTCCCACTTAAGGTTACCAACACTACAATCTAAAAGGTTACGGAAACAAAAAAGCTACGTTCAAAACATTTTATTCAGAAATTTACATTTTTATAAAATGAGGCATTTTACACTTAATCAAAATTATAAGACCAGGGGCATAAATTGTTAGATCTATGGTAATTCCAATGATTTTAATTCAGTTAGAGATTAGCAATCGCTGCGTAAAGGTGTCACCATGTCTAAAGCAAGCAAACTTACCGAAGTTAAGCGTGCTCAAATTCTAAATTTCCATAAGCAAGGTTCTATTTTTCATTTTAACACACACACACACACAAACACACACATATATTTTTTTTTATTTATAAAACATTATTGGTTACATATGTGCATACATGTTTCGGTTGTACTTTTCACAGAGAGTCCACCTCTTCAGACCAAATACAGAGAAGTGTTCTTTGGTCTGAAGATGTTGACTCTCTGTGAATAGTACAACCGAAACATGTATGCACATATGTAACCAATAATGTTTGTATAAATAACAATTTATACTAAAGAACAGCTCTACTTGTTATTGAGCACTTTTTATAATCACTTGAGTTTCAACGGATTTACATCTAAATAAACTAATACAATACATGTATTATATATATATACAGGGTGATTCATAAGTCACTTCACTTAGCTATTTAAAATGATTACCATATGAGGCACAAACATACTATGAACTTTTGATAATTGTTATCTTACTCTCTAATTACTGCTATTTGTTATTTTAAATTTGTTCGTTTATATATTTGTTTCTATATATATTTATTTCATAATCAATCAAATATGCTACAAAGAGTCGTAAATTCCTTGCAAAAAAGAATGGAGCTATGCATGCAGAACGAAGGTGGAAATTTTGAAAATTTGCTGTAATTTTAAACTGCCATAAATGAATTTGTTGAATAAACTTTCTGTTTTGTATTACCGTATATTTTAACTTTAGAATTTCAAAAATAAATAGCTAAGTGACTTAAGAATTACCCCCCCTCTCTCTCTCTCTCTTTCTCTCTCTCTCTCCCTCTCTCTCTCTCTCTCTCTCTCTCTCTCTCTCTCTATATATATATATATATATATATATATATATATATATATATATATATATATATATACACACCTGATCAAAAATTTAAGATCACTTGAAAATCTTTTTAAATAACCTTTTTTAAGGATAAATTTTAAACTCCTCCCACTTAAGGTTACGAATACTACAATCAAAAAGGTTATGGAAACAAAAAGCTACATTCAAAACATTTTATTCAGAAATTTACATTTTTAATAAAATGAGGCATTTTACACTTGATCAAAATTATAAGATCAGAGACAAAAATTCTACGAAATTGAACGAAAAGTGTATGAAAACATTCAACCACCAAATTTAATAATGAGTTCTACCGCCTCTGGTTTTGATGACTTCAAAAATTCTTTGGGTATGTTAGAAATAAGCTTTTCCATTAAGGTGCGGGGATGTTGCTCCAGCTTCACGAAGTTCATTTTTGTTGAATATTGTTTGTAAAAATTTAAATTTCTGAATAAAATGTTTGGAATGTAGCTTTTTGTTTCCATAGTATTGGTCACCTTAAGTGGGAGGAGTTTAAAATCTATCCTAAAAAAGAGGTTCTTTTAAAAGATTTTCAAGTGGTCTTAAATTTGTGATCAGGAGTGTATATGCACCAGCTAAATATTAAAATTTACAAAAAATAATAATGTGCCCATGTTACTCACCGTGTTGCCTTAAATATACATTACAGAATTTATAATAATCCGTTTGTTAATTTAAAGAGAGTATCCTGTATACACACACACACACACACACACATACACACACATATATATAATATTTATTTTATTTATTATCTATGTACGTATACGTTTCGTCCTTTATAATCGGGGCTCATCAGCATAGAGATATGACTATTCACTACTGGCCATGCGAGTATTTTACAACTCAAATCCCGACATCTAGAACCACTCGGCCAACGCTGAATAGCGAATAAACAGTGATAATTTTAACACTTTATCCGGCGGCTTGACGTCATAAGAGCGTTCAACTTAATGAAAGGAGCGATGCACTTATAGCTAGCGCCGTCATGCTGTGTTAATACTAGACTTACAGTGCCCATCTAAACGCGTTTTCTAGGAGCTACAAATAATAAATATTTGTTTTGTTTATAATCTATGTATGTATACGTTTCGTCCTTTATAATCGGAACTTATCAGCATAGAGATATGACTATTCACTACTGATCATGCGATTCAAAACCCGGATATATATATATATATATATATATATATATATATATATATATATATATATATATATATATATATATATATATAAGTCATGTTCATTTTATGTTCTACTAACCCGGTTATTTTTTATTTTTTTTTATTTTTTCACATTTTCAAAAGACATGACATTCCTGTAAGATTTATATTTACGACTCGTTTCTCTTGAGGTAGGCCAACTAACATTATCAGCTCTGTCCACTACAAGATCATCAGAAAAATCCACACCAAAAAAAATTCTCAAATAGAAAAGTCTTAGAAAAAAAAAACCCTACACCACACGGTGGATCATTGTATTTTCATGAAGGGCTTTCACCCCTTTTTGCTCTCGTTGAATGAAACTAAATTAAACTAAATATAGCCCACATTACGACCCCTTACGCATAGCAGCAGGGGTGAATCTTGTACATCCAAATATATAAACATATAATACACATACCTAACTTCAGTCTAAATATTCTCTAAATCCCTCGGGGAGTGGGGAGGTACGTTTTTTTGAAAGATTTTCAAAAATTATATAGCCCATAAAATACTGAAATAGGGGATTCGTCAAGAATTTTAAAGCCCCATCGAATGATTGTCTATTCGATAGTTTAGACCAGGGGCGGGCAACCTTCGGCCCGCGGGCCACATCCGGCCCGCGAAGGCTTAGCGTTTGCCCCCCCCCCCATCCTGCTATGCTTTATTATTGCAATCCGGCCCGCGGACCTCCCAGTAAAACTCATATCATTTTGTGACATAGACGTAAAAGTAGGTTTCGATTAAGATTTACAGTGGGATGAAAATGTATAAATATCAGCAAACGATGATGCATGTATATTTCATTTTTCTTTAACTATTAATTTCAAATCCTTGGCCTGAGATAAAAAAAGAGAAAGAGAGAGGCAAAGTGGAAACGAGAGACGAGGAAAGGGCATAAAACAGAGAACTTATGTGAGGTGTGTCAAAACGAATGCTGGATCAACTTGCTACTTCCCCCCGACATTATTTTTTATGATTCCAAAATGGCTCTTCGTCGGCGCCTTTTATAACATCACATACAGAAGTCTCTTGAGAAAAAAAAATCAGATTTGCAGAGTGTTCAATGCAATTTTTCTGCAAATTTATTCATGTAAACAAAATATAGTAATTCTGAGATTTCCTTTTTCACTCCGGCCCGCGATCTCCTTCCAAAAATCTCATCTGGCCCTCACTCTGAAAAGGTTACCCGCCCATGGTTTAGACGCTTCCAAATTCCTTTTCAAATTTCGAAGTGTCACGAAGTAATGCAGTCTTTTTCCAACTATTAACAAAAAACTGACAATAGCTTTCTTGCTTACAAAGAAACCGAAATGCATTAGGGAGGATTAAATTTCTCAATCAAATTATTTAAAAGAAAAGGGGATTAAAAAAAAATTCGTTTAATTTTAGGCTATTTAATTTTAAATAAATAATGAAAAAAATAAGTGGATAGGTAATTAATAAGGCTGTATGCAATGCGGCAAAAAAAAGCGGGAACGGTGAAAGAACAGATGAAAAGAAACAAATATTTTTCTAATATTAATTAATAAGGCTGTATACAATGCGGCAAAAAAAAGCGGGAACGGTGAAAGAACAAATGAAAAGAAACAAATATTTTTCTAATATTAATTAATAAGGCTGTATGCAATGCGGCAAAAAAAAGCGGGAACGGTGAAAGAACAGATGAAAAGAAACAAATATTTTTCTAATATTAATTAATAAGGCTGTATGCAATGCGGCAAAAAAAAGCGGGAACGGTGAAAGAACAGATGAAAAGAAACAAATATTTTTCTAATATTAATTAATATTAAAATAAAAAAAAAACAACATTTTCATATTGACTTTTTTTCAAATAATTTCGCTCGGAGCTTTAAACAAATAAAAGGTATGAAGATTATTTTTACTTTCGTCAGAATCTGATATTCAGAGGCTGATATTCAGAAGCTGGTATTCCGAACAATAATTCTGGCGGAGGATCAATAAATAGAAAATTGCCCAGAGATTGATGTGGGTATATTATGACATTACCTTAAGCGAACCTTACATATTTACCAATACATAGAAATGAATGGAAAGTATTAGAGAAAAGAACAGATTTCTATTTAAGTTAGCATTCTCTGTCTTGTATTACATGCAAATAATACTATTCTATATACTTTACAGATCCGATAAATAACTTGTCCTGGCGAAGTAGTGCTTTTTTTTGTGGAATAGCTAAGCACATTTTTATAAGTAAAATTCCCTGTGGAAAAATGATACTGCCCACGAATTCTTTAACCATTTATATGGTGAGAGAAAAAAATATTATGTTACAACTCACGAGTCGCGGCGCATATATATTAATATATATTAATAATATTCTAATATGCGATATTTTTCTTCAAAAACTTAATTATTTTTCAGTAATTCTTTCACATACTGTTACAGTAAACCTTTCACTTAATTTTAATAGAATCCAGGATGGCGGAAAAGTTGTGATATTTCGGGGTAAACCTCCGTTTCAAAATCAAACGTTATTTCCGTTTACAGAGAATAAATAAAACATAATCAAATGTGCAACTCACGTGGTAACGAGAAAAAAAACACACACACACATGCACACGATAAGTGGTCACACATTTTTTTTTTATTAATATAAAGACGTAAAGTACTCTGGTGGTGAGGTAGATATGTGGGTAGAAAGTCATAGTTAGCTAGTGACGCAAGTAGGTTCGTAGGTAGTCAGTAGTGCTACGTATATGCGGTTAGTATGTAAAAACAATGTAATTTCTTTTAGCTGACGTTTCGATCGTTTGAAAAGATCTGTTTTTTTTTTGTTTAAAAATTTTTTTTTTTATTAATATTTGAATTTTATTTTCAGTTTTCGGTTTCGGTAAAATTCAATATCGAAGAAAATGTCTTTCATGTCTAAAGAAGCAACCTAAAGTCTCGCCTGTCCGTCGCCAAGGAATTGGTCGCCGCATTTCACATATTCTTTTTCTTTTATGAACGAAGACCGAAAAGGAATCCGAAAATTGATTTAAGCAGTGGCTACACCGTAAGACATGGAGACACTTGATAAATACATATTCACATCACAAAGACGTCAATATATATATATATATATATATATATATATATATATATATATATATATATATATATATATATATATATATATATATATATATAGTAGTGTACTAAAAGCGAACTTTTAGGAAAGGTAAAACCTATTGTGAAGAGAGTACAGCTCAATATCCAGGATAGAGCAGGTAGATATGAAGAAGAATGGAAAGGAATTAGAGAAGCAAAAGCCAAATCAAAATTCAATTCAATTGCTCAGAGCAAGGTATATTCCGCAAAAAAGGCAATTTATTCAAGTTAAATTTTCCTTAAGCCAGGCTTTCCAAAGATCAAAATCTTATCATCAGAGGAAGTCGCTGAGATAGATAAGATAGATAACTTTTATTTTACTTTTTCAAATTTTAAATCTTGGCCTTTGCCAACTTATCTATCCCAGCGACTTCCTCTGATGATAAGATTTTGATCTTTGAAAAGCCTGGCTTAAGGAAAATTTAACTTGAATAAATTGCCTTTTTGCGGAATATACCTTGCTCTGAGCAATTGAATTGAATTTTGATTTGGCTTTTGCTTCTCTAATTCCTTTCCATTCTTCTTCATATATATATATATATATATATATATATATATATATATATATATATATATATATATATATATATATATATATAATAATAATAATAATAATAATAATAATAATAATAATAATAATAATAATCCAGGTAAAACATCCACAGGGTAGTAATCCAAAGAATTTTAACCGGGTTTATAAAAAGTGCTCAATATCCAATAGAGCTTTTATATATAATTATTTTTATTTACACAGACATGTACAAAATCTGCGACACTGGCATGTCGATGTAATCGATCAACAGCTATTACAAACTGAGATCTCATCAGGCAGAGTTAGATTCCGATCTTAACCCTAGATCATATTTGGAATTCTTCCCAAATATGATCTAGGGTTAATATCGGATTCTAACTCTGCCTGATGAGATCTCAGATGATAATTTTAAGAAAAATGTCATGCAAGTACATCGAAATATTGGGTTGATGAATATATAGAACAATATCTCTTGGCTTTTCCCTTTTCATTTCCCATTACGTCGGATTACTCTCATCCTTCCTTTCTCATATATATATATATATATATATATATATATATATATATATATATATATATATATATATATATATATATATATATCCTTCCTTTCTCATATATATATGTATATATGTATATATATATATATATATATATATATATATATATATATATATATATATATATATATATATATATATATATATATCGTCAACGACTTCCTTGAACAATGCGAAAAACGTTTCTATGCGCGTTTCTCCGCCGGCATTTAAACAATTCTCTTCTTTCTATAGCTTTTTTTCTTCATTTGCTTTTGACACCTGAGGATGATTCGACGATGAATCAAAAACGTTCGTGAAACCTATGGAACATTTATTAATTTTTTTGATTTTTATACAGAAAAAAGTAAAAATAAAAAAGGTATGATTAAACAGACGAATTCTGTTATTTAAAAAAAAACTTATATATATATATATATATATATATATATATATATATATATATATATATATATATATATATATATATATATATATATATGAGAAAGGAAGGATGAGAGTAATCCGACGTAATGAGAAATGAAAAGGGAAAAGCCAAGAGATATTGTTTTATATATTCATCAACCCAATATATATATATACCGAACTGTTACTTACCGGACAGTATTTACTATTTGGTATTTAATCAGTTTTCGTGAAATTATTAATAAATCGTTTTGAGTTTCACTTTCTCCCTGCGTTAATTTCTTTTCACTTTTCCATCTTACGGCAACCACATCGCATTGCTATAGCCTCGGACGACTAATCTGCACTTACATTTACCAGCAATGCTTCAAGCAAACTACAATCTCCTTTTATATATATATATATATATATATATATATATATATATATATATATATATATATATATAAATAAATGAAGACTATATATATATATATATATAGTTTTCTTATATATATATATATATATATATATATATATATAGTCTTCTTTTATATATATATATATATATATATATATAAAAGAAGACTATATATATATATAGTCTTCTTTTATATATATATATATATTTAAAAGAAGACTATATATATATATAGTCTTCTTTTATATATATATATATATAGTCTTCTTTTATATATATATATATAGTCTTCTTTTATATATATATATATATATAGATATATATATATATATAAAAGAAGACTATATATATATATATAAAAGAAGACTATATATATATATATATAGTCTTCTTATATATATATATATATATATATATAAGTTTTAAAAAAAAAAAAACCTATATATATATATATATATATATATATATATATATATATATATATATATATAATAAGTTAAAAAAAAAACAAAAACCTAACAATGTGTAGAGTTAAAATAAAGAAAATATATTTTAGTCTGAGCGTTATAGAAATAGCATTCTCCTTGTCAAAGCAGTTTTTTCTTTCTTTCTTTTCTTTTCATCGTCCGATGGTAATAGCATTTTCGGTCAGAAAATCACGTTATGTCTGTATAAGCGTGACTACGCCAGTTTTAATCAGTAGATGTAGTGTAAACATATTTTTTAAACCATTGTTTCGTAATAGTCTTTTACATATCTGTCTAATTCGCATAACTTCTTTCTTTAACAGTTAATAATGTTTTCTGTTATTGATTTATGATTTTATTGTAATATTTTCTCTGTCTATCTGCAATAGTTTCGTCGATTTTAACAGTAATTAATTAAAGTAATTTAATAAAACTGGTGCTCCTGTATTAGAAGGCCAAACACATTTCTTTGAAGGTGTATCGATATCAACATACTGATATATATATCTATATATATATATATAATGTGTGTGTTTTGCGTTCAAGTTTTAAAGTATTGCATGGAAAGTTAATAAAATTGAAATAAAAGCCAAATTAGCAATACAAGATTAATTTATTTATTTTTTTTTTCTTACATTAATCCTATCGATTACGGAATAAAATTCCTTCTTCAGTATTGAGTCATTTTTTTTTAATTTTTTTTTTTTAAGAAAGTGTATTTAGACATATTTTTTAAACCATTGTTTCGTAATAGTATTATATTTTTTTTGAAAAAAACATAACAATGGTGCTGTAAAATAAATAAAATTTATTTTAATCTTAGCTTTCGAGAATATACTTCTCATTTTCAAAGAGTGTTTTTCTTTTCTTCTTTTCTTTTCATCGTCCGATGGAAATGGACTTCGGGTCAGAAAATCTCGTTATGTCTGTAGGCGAGGTGACGCCGGTTTGAATAAGAAAGGGGATTTAGACATATTTTTTAAACCATTGTTTCGTAATAGTATTATATTTTTTTTGGAAAAAAACATAACAATGGTGGTGTAATATATATATATATATATATATATATATATATATATATATATATATATATATATATATATATATATATATATATATATATATATATATATATATTACTGTACTTCAAGTTAATTAAAATGCATAACATTAAAATCTATTTTTGAATGAATCCCGGAGGAACACTTTGAATTATCTCCCCTTGTCATTTGACTCTTCAAAATTAAAGATAAACTGTTTTTTTCGGCCCTGTAATACAGAAGCCCCAACAAACTTTCTTAAAATATCAAGGGAGATAATTCAAATAAAACTAATATGTCTTAACTAGCTCAAAGGATATCCCGACGAGGCATAAAAGTTCACAAAGAGGGGGAGGTGATTGCTTTCTCTCTTTCTTTCTCTCTCTCTTTCGCAAGGAAGGGTTTTCTTTTAAAAACAATAAAACAAATCAAATTTGGCGTCGTCCTCACTATTTACCCCTCCCCTTCTCTCGCCCCCTCTCCTTCTCTAGCGACGGTAGATTTTCTTTTTTTTTTTATTGTTCTTGAAAGACATGATTTATTTACGAAAGAAAAGAGCAAAAAATATATAAATATGTAGTCTGAAAATAAAACGTTTTTTACTTAAAATACAAACCAATAAAATTGGATCTTCTGTTTAAATGGCGGCAGCACTTTTTGTATCCGCCACTATCCCCCACTGCCCGCCAGAATTTGTCCCACGT